>VXCM01003701.1:5356-43660 GCA_014773175.1 Lucifuga dentata | reverse complement strand
TTTTTTTTTTTTTTTTGTCAAATTCAAAGAATATTTATTTTTGATTACTTTCCCATATGGACTGAGCGTATGAGCACAGCATGATCACGACGTGATGAAGAAAAAAGACTGAAGGCTGCAGTGCACTTCAAAAGATGGAAGATAAAACAGTAAAAAGACGGAAGATAAAATAGTGAAAGAACCCAGTGAAGTCTCACTATTACTTTTCCTCCATAATCTATAAGCATGTATCGGCCTCTTTAAGTATCCTCTCGTCACTATTAAAATTGCTTCCTACTAAAAATGAATCCCCCATCCGACCAATAATCACAATTTTTTTTTCAACAAAAGTTTCTAATCTTTGTTTCGCATTTTAAACGGTTACTAACACAATCTTCAATGTCTCTGCCACCCAATTCCATGGAAGTCATTGTTGCTGAAACTTGGCTGCTGTCCTTTTCTTGCCTCCGCAGGGAGGGGCAGATGCTATCTCAGCGCTCCTCTTAAGTATAGCCAGCTGAGGACATTAATCACAGGATCATCGAAATTTAATTTACCATAAAGCGTAAAGAGGCTTAATGAAAATGAAGTTGTTGATGATGTGCATGATTACAAGGCTAGCTCGCTCACGACGTCTGGGAAAGGCTAACGGATCACGCAACGGACAAGCAAAACGCACTCAACGTGTAGAGCGACAATCAATCATGGCGCTGTAAAGTTGACTTGTGTGCTCACTATTTTGAATTATACTGGCTTCACGTTATTCTAACCAGTTTAGTTACTTTTAGGGATACGGTACAATACAGATTTTCAAAGTTATGGAAGTGTTGCATATTTTGTCTCCATTTTAAGATGAAATAACAAGAGATGGTATCAATTGTTACAATATTTTTGCTAAGACAAGAGCACTAGTGCGTGCCTAGTAGGCAAGTGTAGTGTTAATATCAATGCTCCCATTATTAGTGTAAATATGCTTTCACAGTTTGGAACACAAAGACATAAGTTGCCATGAGAGATCAATTATGTGCAAAACACAAAGGCAGAACAGAACAGGCATTTAGAGACCTAGCTTCTCTGTTACAATGTTAATTGAGAATGCTTGTCAACTGGTCCTTGCAGCAAAGTGTAAAAGCCGAGCACACACGCATGTGAGGAGTGGGCAATGGCCACGTGGATTACAAATTCTCTGCATCCCTGCTGTTTAAATAAGTAGTCAAGGTAAAATTGCTTTTCTTTTCAGCATCAACCAGCTGACAAAGGTGCGAAGCGATTTGATGCCGAGCAAAGTTGAGCACCCGTGACGTCGCTGACCTCATATTTGAGACTGGACCAAAGCAGGAGCCATTTTCTCTTCTGCTGCATGATGTGCAAATTAATGTTGTAAGAAACTCTTCCAATGTAAAAATAAATAAACACATAATCTAGCAAATATATGAAGATAGATTAAAACCAGCCTCAGTGCATATAAAATGACATGGAACAAATCTAAAAACGACTAATTAAAATGCAAAAAAACATGAATATACAAACACCTAGAAACACGCATATGCTCGTTTTGTGCACACGCATCTTTATGCATGTGTGCAGAGAAAGACAAAGAGGGTTGGAAAGAGACCACACAGTTAAAGCTGCAGCAGGAAGTGCTAATCCACGGTTACCAACACGTTTAAGCCTGCAGGCTTCAGAGCTATTTGCAAACGCTTCCCCTGTTTCCACTTTCTATTTTTCTCTGGCATGCCAAGATGCTTGTGTTTCCACCTGCAACCGTGACAGGCTGCCTGCAAGCGGCAGAACGGTAATGGTTTCCAGGGAGACGGCAAAAGCAACGCTTCTAAGTGTGTGGGGATACAATGTTACGCCCCATTTCTGCAATCAGGCATAAGCTGGCGAGTCTTCAATCCAGCTTCAGCTTCAAAGTATGTTTCCCACCTAGTAAGAGAAGCTGTTACTACTTGCTGATGGGACTGTAAGTAATTCCAGTTACATCAAGAACACATCGCATACATAAATAATATCATTTTTGTAACCATTCTCGTTAAAAAATGGCAACTATTTAAAACAACACATTGCAATGTTATGATTTAGTGCTTTGAGTCTTACAGCATTACTTTCATCCTATGAACTTTTTAGCTCTGGTACTTAAAACATGTTACGTGAAGTTACACACAATAACGTGTTCCTAAACAGTCTGAATATAAAACAACTGTGATCCCAGAACATAGAAATCACAGCTGATATCCTTCATTCTGTGACATTAAGGTGCTACAACATGTTTATAGAAACTAAAGAAATCCAAACAAAGGCGACCTTGACAACACAACACATTTCCTTTCAAAAGCATCGCAGTCAATGTTAGTTTTTCTTTCACAATTTAAAATTAATAAATTATACAGGCTCATGTGCTTCCTGCAAAAAGCAGAAAGATTATTAAAGACATAAGAAGGAAAAACGTTTAATTAGCTAAAGTATAGTTTTAAAACATAAAATGGCAATTAAAACACTTCAAACTAATTTCAAAAGTCAACAGGAGAAAAAGTTAACCGCAGGCACTTAATGAAAATCGTAATTCTGAGTTTAGTTGTCTCTTTTGCTTTGTCCGTTTTCTATAATTTTCATTACTGTAATGGCTTTTGCCTTCTTAGAGCATCCAGACTTCATCCTTACACTACATTTTCAACTTTGGAATTCAAGCTGAACATGATACGAATGTATTATTGGAGCAGAAAGCTAATACTGGTCTGTGGAAGGTGCAAAGAGACGAACAACATGCTAAGTAGCAGCAACTGCAAGAAACTAACAGAGCACTCCTGTCATCATAGCACAATACATATTAGTGACTATAGATGAATGGAGGATAGAATGGAGGGATAGAAAAGGGAAAGCTTGAATACAGCATGAGGTGTACATCACTAAATTTTCAAATGACACTGAAAAGGAACTGGCGGCCGAGCCTCGAGCCAGTCAAGGAAGACTACTTCTGTTAGTTTTTTAGTTTTCTTGAGAATTTTTGTTACTACTGTATATTTGACTTATTTCCCAAATGACAGCTCTTCCCTCTTAAGGTGGAGCCATATTACGTGATTTCTTTCCAATCATGAACAATTACAAAAAGACTGGCAGCGCATGTTTAATGAAGCCAAGATTTAATGAATCTTAGATGCAAAATGATTTTCAGGCTCCTGTGTCTGCACGCATAACAACAGCTCTTTTGGACGAAAACAAATCTGAGAACAGACAGTCGCAGGTTACAGCACTTATGAGACTAACATTACTCGTGATACTGTTATGCCAAAACAAACATGGATGCCGTACAGCTAGCAACTGTTGTTGTCTGCGATTGTTGTCGGCGATTTCCTCAGAGAAAACGAAGAAAGTACAGAAACGTAGGAAGTAGTGTAAGTTGTGAATGGAGGAGGGAGCTGGGCAGCATGGGCTGTATTCCCTGCAGCGAGCTGGAGGTGAGTATGTTTAATATGCTTGTCATGTTAACTTCCTGTTTTTCTTCTTCCTTCTTCTCGTGTCACCAGCTGACGTTTTCATTGGCTGTTGAAAACTACGGTTGGGATTCGAGTCTTTCACCCACGTATACCTGTCAACTGTCAAAGGATTTGACCTAATAAATTCAAACACATTTCACTGAATCGTGACCTAGCCGACTCGGATCAGCTTCAGACAGATTTGGATCTGTCACTCGTACACATACATTGATTAAAGCTACAACTCTGTAGTGTGATTGCCTTCAGCTGCCCCAGACTACCCCAAACTCTGCCCCATCTCTAATCGTTACCAATCTGCCTGGAAAGTCATGTCGTGTGGCCCCAGCTTTAGTCTCCTGCTGCTGTTGTTTCTCTGCACAGAGTGTCATTACACTGATTCTGTCTCATGCAGGCAAGTGAAAAAAGTACACAAGTGGTGAAAACTGGCAAACCCAAGTGGGCTTTGCCAAATAGCCTTAGGCTTAGAGTGGCATTAAAAAAAAAAATACTCCAATGCCCCCTAGTGTTGAATTATGATAATACCATTGAAAACTGTCCAGTGCCAAATATTTAACTGACTGGTTAAAACATCCGGATAAGACATGCGAGACATTTCAAAACCTGCAAGGCTTTGCTCAAGAAGTCTAGGTCATTTTTTTTCCTGAAAAGATCCATCACAAAAACATCCTTTATCAAATTAATAGTGCTGAATCAATAAAAGCAAACTTGCACAAAATATACTTGAGGAAAAAAAACACAGCTATTGCTACCTGTGCAGCCTGCAGGCTCCTCTCTCCCTCCTCCATTAAGCCACACTCTCAAATCTCAAATGTTGGCAAATCCCCAGAACAAAATACACGCTGCTGCTGTAATTCTTCGGCCTGCTTGTATTTAGGATTCTGCCGACCTCACGGGGTCCTTGTTTTTAAATCTTCCAAAGCAATCTGATTTCACACTTCCTACCATCCCGAGTGGAGGGGCTCCACTGATAATCCTGTTCCTACTGCTTGTCAGGATGACAAGAATGGAAGCCTCTGGGCCACAAGTGTGTGTGCACAATTGTGTTTGTGCATGCACACGTGTCTGGGAACAGGGTGGTCTGCTGAGGAAGAAATGCAGGTGACGAGAGAGACAAATCTGAAACTGAGGACAGTAGGGCCAGATGGTTGAAAAGGTACAAACTAGAGTCATATGAAAAATGTTGATAAAGTACTCCATTTCAGCAGAATTTGTTTCACTTTCTGTTACTTGTTGGAGAATTAATACAAAAATATAAGGAGTAAAATTAGTAATAACAACGGTGATATAGCTTTTTTTTTTTAAAAACTACAATCATGTTCCATTGAAACATTCCATTTTTTAGCCTCCTGGTCAATCCCCCACATCATCTAGAACAAGTGACCTCCTGGCCAGCAAGAGGTCACTCAGCAATGACAATACAGAATTTACAGCTTAAAGCTGAAATCATTCCCTTTCACACACACTTTTACAGCATCGGTAAGCCAACAACACTACTTTTTTAGTCAGCATACAATAAATAATAAACCATTACAGCTACAAACACATTCAATCCAGACACTGACCAACAAGGCTTCAGCCTATCTTGTACACAAGCAGCAAACCTCAATGACAAAAGCTACAATCACTGTACAAGAGTTTTAAAGGACCATACCAGCCATTCTGCATGTTTGAGCCTAATACGTTCAATTTTCATACATGTTACGTTACTGACAATCATTTCCCAAAGGATAAAACCATATTTCAGCTTTTCTGATATTTTGCAAAATCTCTTAAGCTTTCAAAATCAAATATTCAAGAGATACACCCATCTCAATAATCGATGTTTCGCCTGCTAATAGTTATGCAGCCTTATGAAGCCACGGTCGTTTAAATTTTTCGAAAAATGCAGGTCTTCTTTTGGGACTATATTCCCCGGTGAAGACATACATTCACTCCATGTTTTTAATTACACTTAAATGCTAAAATTAGTAACTTTGAAAAAAAAAAAACAGAATACACGCATTGTTCGCGATGATGGATTGTCTATCCCAAGAATATTTCAAGTATCAACACATTGATTTTAATAGTGTACCATAATGAACTGAAACCAATGGCAGTCTGGAAGATAGGGGAAAAAAAATTAAATTCACCGTTCTAGTAGTATGCTTTGCAAAATGATTGTCAGTAACATTACGTAAATTGGATATATTAGGCTCAAACATGCAAAATTGCCGGTATGGTCCTTTAAGTAACAGTAGAATAAAGACTGTGTTGAAATAAAGTGGAAAACCTTAAAGTCTCTCTTGAAAAGCAGTCATTATTTTTGCTATAAGCATAACACTCAGTGGTGAGTTTCACTTCCTATTGCTGTTGATTCTGACAATTGTTTAATAAAATATACATGGCTTACAAAGGGGAACGTTTAGCATATTTTTGCTAGATTGAGGGCAACCAAACCTGGCCCAAACTACAGACAAGGTTCAAGGTTCAGCCTTTCTAGGCATAACTATGTTCATATGTTCTTTTAGCTTACATTGAAACTGATACACCTGAGATTTACACAAATTATACCATTTGCATCTTGAAAAATATTAAAAATTAAAACAATTTTCACTGTAGAACCACAAGATGGACCTGCAGTCACGCATTATGGGTCCAGATAATTATTTGAGACAGTAAAATGAACTTTACTTATCTTTTTACAGCAATAAGTAAACTATGGCTGTTTAATTAATTCTCTCCAGGTGTGGAATTCTTCTGAAATTCTCTGTCATTTTACTTCTCAATATTTAACCAATTGCTCTTCAAAGTATTTTTAGGGCTTCAAAGAATAGGTTATATTTTCCATAAATAGTCAATGTTAGTGTAAAAGGTCAACTTTATCTCAGTAGCCAAAATACAAAAGGACTCACCTTCCTAGAAGTTGATGGCGTTGACTGTGGACAAGCCTGATTTTCAGGACAATGTCTTCCACTTCAGTGTCCACGGGGGTTAAAATGTCTTTCCAGGTCCACCAAACTGTGAGACCAAAGAGTTCAATGTGCATTTTAAGCATCAATGTGCAAAGTTATTTCATTAATTCACCAAACTGTGCACGTTCAGAAAAGCCACTGGTGAGCTTAAAATGGCGTCAATCACTCTGTAGTACCCGCAGAGAAAATAAACTCCCAAAAACGTATTTAAATCGCGTGTCTTTCCTTATGGTCTCTGCAATTTGTGTGAACCACAACTTTAATCTGACTGGTTTGAGTTTTTGTCTATAAAATGTTTGTATTTTGAATAAGACGCCATTTCTGCAGCCTGGAAAACGAGACCTGTTCAATTAACACTACTAATAGTTTGCTGCGTTCAAGTGCTTCACGTAAATTCCTGAATCCTATATTTGGCTTCCTTTTTCAATATATATATATATATATATATTTGGCAATATAAAATACAAAACTGCACCATAAGTAGTTTTTACAGTTAAGAAGAGAAAATATACTTCCCATATTTAGTGAGCCAAATATTTTGGATATACTGTTTATTACCTACTTGCCCATTTTACCCCTCAATATATTTACACAAAATACCAAGCAAAAGCAATACACATTATAACCTAATCATTTTTCAGTTAGTTATCAATACAGCTTCTATAATTTCTACCCTTTGATGTCACATTTCATCAAGGACAATAGAAACCATATAGGTGGTTTTTAGGTGGGCTAAAGTCATATTGAAGGTATTTCTGACAGCAATTAAAGGCAGCATAAATCACCAAAATAACCCATATGTGTACAAATTATATGATTACATTCTCAGGCTTTTCAATCTTAACATGTACAATTGTAAACTCCTTATTAAAATAATGAGATATCTATAATGCTGCACCTTAGAGTCATGATATAAAACAATGCAAATGTGCAACAAATGGAGAAAACTGTAATATATGCTTATTTTTATCTTTTGATTACTCTTTAGAACAATTACCTTTTTTAAAAAACTATGTTGTGAATATCTGTGCATGAAAAGAAAGAAGGAAAACAAAGTATGTTAAATGGACAATTGAACAAAAGTAACTTGGGGTTATGTTGCCTTGATAGAACAAAATGTTGAAACGAATTGCGGGAGATTTGCTTAAATGTTGAATTGGGAGAAGAAATGGCAAAGGCAAGGGGAAATTTAGCAAAAGGAACTGACGTAAAATGACAGAGTGAAAAACCATATGAAGATAATGTGAATGAGCTTGAGGGACAGTGTGTGTGTGTGCGTGCGTGCACATGCAAGAGAGAGTATGAAAGAGCAATGGGTGGAGAAATGAGAAAACAGACGTCTATCTCTGACAGTAGAGCACTGAGCTCAGCTGATGGCCCCTAATGAAGTACGGCAGCTGCACAGGAGGAGCACACTGACAGGACTCCCACTCTGACGGATAGTGGAGAAAACACACACACAGGCACTCACACTCACACACACACACACAACCCGGAAGACAGCTAAGATTTAAGCATACCAAAACTGCTATAGACATGCCATGCAATGAGGAGAAGAGTGCTGAACTGTGGAACATTGTTAAGATTCTGTGAATTTATTGCATTTTCCCTTTTCTGCTTCCAGTTAACATGAGTTTGTTCTGTTATTTGTCTTTCTACAAGAGGTAAAAAATAATTTAGAAAATTTTATATTGATAAAATTGGGTGGAAAATAACCTGAATTACTCTTTAAAGGTTTATTACGGATTATTTAGCTGCACTTTAATTAATGATCAAGGTTCTCCGATGATGATGGCTGGCACTTATTTCATTTCACATTTCTTTTCTTTTTATCAGCATGTCTTTTTTCAATAATTTATTTTGCCTTTTTTCAGTATTGCTCAAGAGTCAGCAAAAAGCTGAAATGCCTGTGGTTAAAAAAGAAAGAAAAAAGCTTTATTGTTGCTGTTAGAGGGTTGACTGCTGAAGATACAGTGATGCTAGAAAATGAAAATGCTGCACCAAAGAGAAATATTGCTTAAAATCTCTTTTTACAGGCGTGAGTTTCAGAGATTGGTGAAGCGTTCAGTTTCCATCCAGATTCCACCTTAAGGACAAGGATCACTTTTGTGCATAGAAATGCTCCAAGGAAGGCATCGTTAGTACAGAACACCACATACATCAGCAGATGCAGGGAAAGTTGCAGTAATGGCGTGAAGTAATAAAAAACTGTGCTAGGTTTTTGCCTGTATTTGCATTTAGGAGATAAGAAAAAAGACATTCCATGATAGCCCAAATTACATTTCTACCCTCTCTCCTTGCAACCAGTATTTTGGTTGTAAAGTCCTCTACTCCCCTCTTTAGGATGAAGAAAGTATTTCAGCTCAAATTCATCAAGGTAAGAGAGGGAACAATACAACTTCGTCAAATTAGCACAAGGTTTAAAAGGAAAATCTTTAGGATCCACAGGCAGAATTTTACTTTATTGAAATCTTTGGCTATGCAACTGGCTGTATGGATGGTCAGTGGCTTTCATCAGAGCTGAGAGAATAAATAAGCCAGCAGGATCCAATTATATGACAACCCAGAAAAACCCTAACCTTTTGTATTTTTGTTTGCCTTAGCCAGAATCTTTACAGTAACTAATAATGGTTTGCATCCAAGGTAGATAGCCTATAAATTCAATTTCATAACATTTTCAATATATGCCGAACAATATCAATTAATCAGCAGAAATATCAATAATCTTTACTGGAAACTAGACCAGTCTTGATAAAAAAATAAATTTTTTTTTAAATCAAACAAAAGGCAGTGGAATAAACACTATTAACAGTAGTCTGAATATGAAAGTTTTTCACTCTCAGCCTTCATTCTGGTCTTATGGCAGACTCTCCTACAAAGTTTTGCCACTATCTATTAATTATGGAGCCACATGCTATAATTTTTAATCAGGAAAGCATTTTTCAGTCTTTAACTGGGTATTTGCCCAAACAATATCCAAGTTTAGTGACATCATTTCTATACTGTTCTCACTAAAAGCACACAATGGCCTTTTAGACACGAGGTAAAGTCTGCAAATTGTAAGTCAATTGTTCAAATTTTTATTTATTTTTCATACACAAGGAAAACCTAATGTGCTTTAGATACATACTTCATGAAATGCGCACAACAGCACAAAAAGGTAAAACCTTAATTTCAAAAAGCTGCAGAAAATATATAATGTAAACAGGTAACTATGAGAGCAACTGCTGGATATTAGAAGCTGTATTGAGAACTGACAGCAGATGGCAGCAAATCACCGTTTTCCAGCTTCGGTTGTTGTAGTTCTGCAGGAAAAACAGAATTCCTTTTCATATCTCTTCTTGTGTACTTTATCCAGATTTCTCTTCCATGAGGTTCAGAAAACAACTCAACAGTGATATGGTTAAATAGAATTGTTTATTTAACAAGTGCTAATCAATAAAAACGAATTAAATGTTACAAAAAGTCTGACATTACAGAATTGTACAAATCACGACTCCTCTTTATACTCGTCTTCATATAGAAAAATACAAAGGCACTGTGCAGTACATTTTGCGGAGTAGTATATAAAATGACCAAAACAAATCGTACACTACTGAGATTTACAACATTTATATTTTCTTTAGTAAACCATGGGGCTGGAGTTAAGCAAACTCACAACTATAGATGATATCCCATTGTGTCTATCATATTGATGCAGGTTTACTGCAAAAGCCAGTTTAAATGGGTGAAAAAAAAAAAAAAAAANAAAAAAAAAAAAAAAAGAGATTTGGCTCAGAACATTAATCAAAATACAGAGAAACTGGAAGAGTTTAGAACTCCAAGGAGTGTGGAAAGAGAAATTAAATAAGAGTGCAGACAAAACGTAATAGTGATGGAGTGTGTAGGTGTGTATTTAAGGAGGTAGAGGGGTGCTGCAAGTGATTGTGCCACATACTCGTTTAATAAACATACAGTATTCGCCCACCACCTTATAGCTCCTGGACAGCCGCAAAGGTGTTACTATTTCAGCTGAGACTGATGTTGGTTAATAAAATCAATGTATGAATAAGAATCAGAAAGTTCTAAATTGTCCCATATTAATAAGTGGGTCAATACTGACAGGATAATCAGAGATGTCAATCAAGCATGGTCTGCACACACCCACACAGTCCTGAGAAGAGGTGTTGTCAAATGTGGGTGTCCTGGGGAATATTCAGACTCTTATGATCCATTTTTAATAGTAGGGCCAAAACTGTGCTCAATATGTAGAGTAAGTTCCCAAAGTCTACAAAAAACCCCTGCTCTGAGTGTTATTTGAACATATCATGGTCTTAAAAACCAGGTCTGCAGTTAATTATATCCAAAATGGTAGAGTTAGAGGAGACCACTCATAACACTGAAATGTTTCGAGTAAGCATTTCGTAGTTTCATAGAAAATACATTTGCAAGATATTGTTTTTCATGTAATTTACTCTTACAGGGTAAAGTGACTTTTTGAGACACATTCTTGACTTACCTACATCTTAGCTTTTGTGTTCCAAACATAATCAACAGTAAATATTTTAGGTTTGTTTCTTTCTCTTCTGGTGCTCTCTACTGTGCAAATTCAATATTCATTCATAGGTATAAGGTAGATCACACTGAAACCACCACAGCGATCAGTACTCCTGCCATTTTTTAGCAGCGACTCGTGACCATTCTCTTTGGCATCAAGAGCCATGTCCACATTCATATTAAGACAACTGTATAAGGAAATACACATCCCATTTACAAGGATTTCAATTGGGTAGCAGTCAAAATAACAATCCCTTTTGGCTGCAGTCGCTGAATTATGCAATGCTTTTCCTAAAAATCATAGGAATCCATGCTCCTCCAGTCCTTTTGGAGTAACTGGGTTCCACTTTGCAATTGTCTTGCTTGTAGAATAACCTGGAAAATATAGCAGAAGACTCAATCAGTGATCACTCTGTCAACGCAAATGTTCAGACAAAGGTGAAAAAAATAATGCAAATGTAGTTTTAGATACCTGATTCTGAACTGCTTTTGGAAGGCTCTGGCAGCTGAACGTGTGGAATAGGGAGTCCCTTCCTTTCGATATTGCTGTCCCCTGATGAGGTATGCTCCTCTGCTTTCAAGTCCGTCATATGAGTAGGCCTCTTGTGGTATTTGGCTCGGTAAGTGTCTGTCATGCAGTTATCCACAGAAAAATAAGTAGTGGGAAGAGCTACATCTGTAGCAGGGGAGTATATGTTGCTGGGTTTTGGACTGGGCAACCTCTCGTCGCTCTCACTAGCTGACAGATCGTTCCTGTCCTGGTCTGATGACCCTGATTTAGAGCTGGCATCTGATGACAGCCTGTGCTCAGCAGGCGTCTCGATCCACCGACGGATGCTGGCGTGTGAGAGTGAAGACAAGCCATTTCTGAATTTTCTGTGGGGACTTAACCGTGGTGGCACCTCCGGTTGTTGGGAGTGGATGCTAGATGGGTCAGTATGACTGTTGCCGTAGGGTTTGGGGGGTAAAGGTGGGGGATAGTTGCGTGAAAAGGGTTCTGTGTGGGCACCGGTGTCAGTCTCTTCTTGTTCAGAAAAGGGTCCAACAAGATCTTCTGAACTGTTCCACTCAGAACTGCTGGTCTTTGTTAGGTAAGGAGGGACTGGGCTCACAGGGCTGTCATCCACATTTTCCTCCCGCTCACTATCCAGGCCGTTAATCCTATCTTGGGTCCCTGGAGTATACCGAAAAGCTCTTTTTCTGTTACAACACAAAAACATCAATATTTATCTTGCCCATGTGCCAATTTCTCCAAAAACTACACATTATACGTTTTTTTAAAGAACTGCTTTACCTTTGGATGTGTGGTCCAGATATGTTTGCATCTTGTAGATCTGGGGATTTTCTTGCATGTTCACCTACACAGCAGTAATGACAGTTCATGAACATAATTCACGGCAGATTAATTTGCTAGCCTGTGTTCATCATTACTCAATGGTCAAAAATAAGTAGAGCTGGGTCATTTCTGTCACGGGTTTCCATTTGAACAGGGCTAACAATATTTTTCAGTCTCTCTCCAGCAAAGGCATTTTATCTAACAGGGGTCATGGTGAGGGCCTTTGCCTGGTGCTGGGAGAGGAAGTATCAAAGCAGCTAGTCTGGCTGAGTGCCCTCAGGGCCCCCATGTACCACTCTGTCTGATCCAGCCAAAGCACAAGGCCCCCCTCAAAGGGAATTCTGGTTCATATCAGGCCCCGTTAGCTTTGAGCTAACAGTGCTAATGAAACACTGAATGCACTCTGTGCCACAGTTGGTGTTGGCAGTGATTTACATGACCTGAGACAGACTAGAGCTGACTAAAAGGACAAGGAAGAGAGTGAGTGGCTAAGGGCCATCTGTGATGTGTCAGCATACCCTCCTTTTCTGTGCTCTCTCAAAGCATTAGCAGCTAAATCCTTTGTGCTGGCATGCAATTACGCGAGGGTCAGACTCCAACTCTCAGATCCCCTCCCCAACACCATTACATTTTTAAGCTGCCAAGTCTGTATGGCAATGCGCTATTTGACGCTGTTGATCTGTAATGTTGGCAAGCAACTGTAATAATGTCATTCTCAAAAACAAACGGTATGCATTTTACAAGCTCCAAGACAAAATTCCTTAAAAAATGAAATCACAATATAAGCAGCTGGATAACAGAACAGAGAGGTGAAAGTGCTGGGTTGCAAGGCAGCATGTTGCTGCCGGAATCAAAAGATTATTCAGGCAACAGCATTGAAAGTGTTGTGTAATTGCTCTTATAATTCTAAATAATGTTATTAAAGTTATTGAAAAGGTTGTTATTAAGATGGCCAAGAAGGGCTGAGAAGTGATCTAGACTTTAAGACCTTTCTCTGAGGTGAGAAAAGACTGTGACCATGTCAACTGTGCTCTTCATAACTGCCCTCTGACATGAATATGGACTTTCAATTTTAATGGACGACTGGAATCTGCAGGGCCTTGTCTGGAAGTGAGGCCCCTTTCAGAATACCACCACTGTACTCAGACTGACTTCTGACACATTTGCTGCAGCTTGTCAATACAATATGCAGATAGCAGCACAGAAATATCCAATACTGTTTAAAAATAGTGGGTGTAAAATAGGCTTCAAACATCCTATGTGAGATTTGTATACATATTCATTTACATAGATGACCCTAACATACATATAGATTAATGACAGATGACCTTCCACACTTTCAAAAAGCATCCCATTAAAATAAGCGTGCAAAAGTTTGTCTGATGTGTTCATTTTGTGTGACATAGTTCCAGTTCTACTTCTCCTAAAATTTAAGATTAGACCTCATAAGGACAAATTGTTCCACAGATGAAAAGAATGATAACAGCTCAATAGATCAGCAGAGAGGATGGGAGTGAAGTAAATGTAGACACTGTCATGTCTTCTAATAGACACTAGGGGGCCAATAAGCTGAGCAAGTGAGTTACTTCTTGGACACAAGGTGGTCTACAACTAAAAATGTATACAGGCTATACAAACCTATTATAAAGGAAAATCCTCAAAACATACAATGTAGTACATGCAGGTTTGTGCAATCAATTAAAAACATATCATGCAGACTAGGAATTATTTGAGAGGGAAATCTTCAGTAGAAGATCAAAAAAGGAAAAGGGAAACTACAGTAGTCAAAGAATAAACGCATGCAAGTCTTAAGTGTTTGTTTCTTTGCCAGAGATTGTTTTCACATGAATCACTCTGCATCGGCTGACGCTCGCAGGCCAAAAACGAGACCAACAGCAAGCAACTCTTTTCTGCTTCTCTTCTTCAGCTTGTGCAAAATCTTATTTCCCATTCTGAATAAAACTTAAAATAGATCAAATGTGGCTGTTGTTTCTATGCCCCCTTGCTTCATAACTTTCTAAAAACTTAAAATAAGCATTGCACCAGAAAAAGTAATTTTATTTGCTGCCATGTTTTAATAACTCCTTCTGACAGGCCCAGTCATGGCATTTTCTGCCCGGAAAAGCACAGCTGGGTGGACCAGACAATCTCTCACCCCCCCCCCCCCNCCCCCCCCCCCCCCATTTAGGATTAACTGTATGTATGCCTATTGTGGGAAATAGTAAGGCATTCTTCAAAATGTTCCCTCTCTTCTTTTCTGCGGTGATATATCACGAGAGTATGTACAGGGAAGAAAATACAGCCACCATCCCTCCCCCTCTTGCTACTCATAATCATGTAATCGACCTCTATCCTGTCTAGAAAATTTAAAAAAAATAACCATTATAATAATTTCTCTATGTGACTTACATTTTTAGGGCAGATCAAAAATAAGAAATTTGCCCATTGCATGTCTGCACAAGAGACTTTGGAAATTAGGACTTCAAAATGCTACAGTAACAATTGTTCATAATGTGTGTGTTTGTACTCCTGGAAGTGTTGAATCCAACCATGAAAGATAACTACTTATGTACCAAAAGCCTGTTTCTCACTAATTATAAAGGAAATGCATTAGATGATTTTGGTGGAGGTTTTTCCTGTTTTTTTTTTTCTTTTTTTTTTGTCTGCATGAGGAGGGCAAACTTTTGTTTCTGTCAATAATGTGAACAAAAATCACATCATACTGACTTTATACATCTGATTTTGGAAATGATGCATAAATATTCTCAGCACTCATATATTTTTCACTGAAAGTACAGTGAGACATGACAAAAAAATCCCCCCGAAATGAGGAAGCTTTGTTATGTTTTTCCACCAAAACTGCAATAGTTCTATATTTAGGTTGCTTCTTCCTTTACGACCACATACTATACATTTCTCTGTGTGCTACAACATAAACTTTACTCAGGAAACAAAGGTCAAGACCAGTCAGTGAGGAAGCAGAGCACATATATTTCCATACAATATCCCTTCAATCAGGCTGTGACCTTAACACTTGATAGAACAATAAATCAAGGAAATTACTGAGTACTATATTCATGTTTCAGATCCCTTTAACTTGCAGAGGAAATCTGTCTGTGTAGTGAAAAAAAAGATAGTTACCAGTATAAAATGTAGTGTGGATTATGTCAGCCTTCAAATCATCATGTCTTTTCTGTGGAAAATGATCCCTAAAACACAAAAACAATTTGTCATTAATTATTGGAACTTATTGTCATTATTCCTATAAAATGGAACAATACAAGATACTCCCAAGTATGAACTTTAGTTTCGCCTCAAGATACAGTTTATTCACTCATAACAAGACTAAGATCAATTTGTGCTACAAGAACAACTGTTATTTTGATACCACTGTTAATGCCTAATTAATCTAATACTTTACAGTAGATCAATCGCAAACTAATCCCTGCAACATTCTTTGCTTCAATGTGAAAGCGGCATGCATTCTGCCATTTCATGGTCAAAACAACCTGCTTTTAAATTATGCATCTTATACATTTCAAAGGCTTCAGCATTAAATCAATTTGCAGAACTACTTACCACATGTTGAAAAAAAATTAAATAAAATAAAGCAGCACTTCACAAACTTACTGTCAAGACATAGACATAATGCATAAAGTAGTCGGATAAAATCTGCCATCTGCTGGCTCTCCGACCTGAACAGAGGAGTTGTCAGTGAGTTGGGATCATTATCTCTAAAGGGGAGCACTACAAAGCCAGCAAATGACAGCCCAGCACAATAAGCCTAGCGTATCTGCCTCCTGTGCATTTATGTTCAATGGATCTTGCTATTCTTAGAACAGTTTGTTTGTAATGTTTAATTATTTAGATACGGCAGCACCTCTGAGACTTTAACAAGCAGCACTCTGACAAAACACAATTACAAAGCTAATGATGTCACTCAACAAAAAAAAAAAAATATATATATATACATATATATATATATACACACACACACATATATATATATATATACACACACACACACACATATATATATATATATACACACATATATATGTGTATCTCGACAAGCAAGTCACATTCTCAGCTATTAAAGTGACAGCGTTGAGATGATTAAAATGAACAGATTTTTACCTTGTCAGGTGTAGCTCACGTATGGGCCTCAGCTCCTGGGAGGAATGATTCTCTACTACAGGTGAGTCGGGATTTGTTGATCCATTGCTTAGTCTGTCACTGCTTTCATATCCAGATTCAGTTCGCTGGATTTTCCAGCTGTCGTTGCGGACTTTAAGAGTTGTCGAGCCCTTTGACTTTTCCTTGTCGCTGTAACCTCCCCAGCTGTCTGACTCCAACCAGCTTCGGCTGCCACCGGTTTCGTGCCTCTGCTCGTCCTCAAAGATGGTCATTAAACTCTTGGGTTTGCGTTCTTCCCGGCCTCTCCACATAAAATCTCTGTCTCGCGCTCGTTCGCGAGAGGGCGACTGACTACTGGGTCGTCTTCGTGGGCTCAGAGGCCTTCTTTCCTGACTTGCTGAATTACCACTGATGCCACTTATAACACTGTCCACGTTTAGTGCTTCCCGCATTGGTTTCCACTGACGATTAGACCTGCTACGGCTGCTTGATCCACTTCCAGAATGCTCTCGTGAATCCTGGCTGCTGTCAGTATCATATCCATTGGAGACCTGATCTAACCTCCGGCTGTGATGGTCATTGCCACGACTGGACACAGTGGGTAGCACTTGGGTCCTTGGGTAAGAGTGAGGGGGGTCATAGGAGGACCGGGTAGGGAGGCGGGGTGTTCGCTCAGCCCGAATGGGACCTTTTCCTTGGCTGCTGTAAAGTCGAGTGTCCAGGTATTCCTTGAAGCCGTTCTCTGGAGGGGAGGCAGAGCGGGAATAGGTCCTGTCCTGGCCTGGATCTGAGTTTAAGCAAAAGAAACATATTTTGAACATGCTTTAGGTCAATGATATAGGTATACACGAAAAACTTTTAAAGCAATAAAACAACCAATCCAGATGACATTAATAGAGAAAACCACTTTTTCTACAAACTAATGCTTATTTTTAAACAGCATTTTATCTGACAGTCTTCCCTGCTGCTTCTGATGCCAACAGTGCGGTGAATCATTTTGCCAAGGCCAAGACTGGACTTTTGCTGACACCTTAACACCAAGACACAAAGGTTTGTTAAAGAACACAGCAGGCTGGGGAGAAAGTGAGGGCAGGGCATGATGACCATGGGGTTACTGACATTTATTGCTGTGATGTCTGCAGATGACAAGAAGGTGTAAATTATAGACAACAGGAGTCAATTTGCTGCTGTGACGTGTACAGGGCAGGTAGCTGATTCACGCACATTTTTAAAGATATTCATGATAAAATGCAGCACTCTGATGTGTGAATTTCTGTATGTGCTTGTAAGTGTAAGTGAGGTGTCTTCACATAATTGTGCGCTACGGATATGTGTGTGCTAATCCAAGGACACTACCCGTCACGATGGGTAGTGTCAGATGCCAGAATATATGGCCAGACATCCTTCCTGGAAACTGGTTTGCTCATGTGCAGCTAAAGATACAGCCACACTTTCTACTATCACACAACATCCCAGAGCTGACGTCTTTAAACAGCATCAACAAGATGGTTCTTAATAATTCATTGAAAATGCTCCTACGGTGAACTAAAAGTTCTTCTTAACATCTAAAGCAACAATTAAGGCAAACAGAAAAGGCATTAACTGGGAGATGAGAGCTCTATAAAGTTAGTGCATGTTCTCATTTTAAGGTTCATCTTTTCAATGGATTTCAGAGATGAATTTAACACTTTATAGCTTTGTCCTTTTGTCAAATGGCACTCAAGGCTCGAGATAATTTTGGAGGAATGCCAACATGTCTAAATCAATTCAGTGACAGATAATTTGGGGGAAAACCCTGAGATCCCACAGTCTGAAGTGAGTGGGAAAGTTTCTAAAGCTTTTTCTGGTTGAATGGGTTTTCTGGAGAGCTTTCTGCTAGCCTGAGCAAAAGCAGTTCTGTGGTAAATTTATAGGACTTACAGCTTTGCCATTCATCACAGCAATGATGCTCGCCTCCTCTAGCCTGCATTCATCCAGGATAGGATGTGAGCTTGGTGCTAACACAAGGCACTGCTGCTGATATGGTTTGAGAGTGTGTTACAATTTGTTCCATAATACCTTCACAGATACTTAATTGAATGTACTGATGTACTACTGTACTAAAGGAGTATAAAGGGAGCAGATCAGTCAGTCTACTGAGGAAAACAATCATCAATTAGTCATCTAAGAGAAGGAGTGACAAGACAAAGAACTGAGTAATGAATACTCTAAGGTGAAATTCTGACATTCTATTTCACTCTATTTTCCTCTCTATTTCACCATGAATAAATCGAGTTAAATTCTTCTTCTGCCTGTATCAATTACCGTTAAGTTTGAGCTGTTTGGTTTCTACTGCATTTGTAAATGTTCATGTAGATCACAGGACACTCAGCGGCTCTGAATATAGACGAAGCATGAAGGCAGACTTGAAAAGACGTCAGCACCTAATCCCCTTTCCGACACCTTGCTCCCAAACCGACAGTTACTTCAGAATTGATGGAGTGGATGGCGAGTCTTTTGTTTCATAAAGCCTGGTAATTCTCATGTCTACACATCCACATGCTATGTATTTGCAGCTGACCTCTGTAGCGTGACTCCTGTCTCCGCTGAGCGCTCCTCTCAGGCTCTCTTCTGGTTGGATGCATCCCACGGATCTCTCCGACTCTTTGGGCAACTTCTCCAGAAATCTCCTTGAGGCGACTTTTGGTATCATTTGTGCCAATTTTCACTACAAAACACAAGAGAAGAATTACTATAAGGCATTTAACACATTTTAATCCTAACGATAGATGGCTAGAAGTTTATAAAAACCAAAAATACATCTTTTTATCTAGGTTTGAGGCAGATAGTTGTGGTCACTATATTCTTTTCCTCACTGATGTTCTCCACCTTTTATTCCCAATTCCCCCTGAGGCATTGAGCAGTTGGTGTGTAGATGGGGGTGAACTTTACAGCACATCAATGTGCTGATATATAAACTACATTTTCTGCTACATGAGGTGGAAACATGGCCATGCAGAAGCTCCACTCCATCTTGTCTCAGTGGCAGATTCACTTTGGAACATAATGATCAGCTGTGACATTTGAAAATATGATGAACTTGGCTAATACTGAGGAACTGCTGACATTTTTGTTGTACTTTTGCAACCTCCCTTCCCCGTAACTAGCGTTACAGTAAATAACCACAGATTACGATCACAAGGACAAACACAATTTCAAACTGCCACAAAAATCGCACTAGAATGTGGAATAATATCCACAGAGATACATTTTCTTCACCTCTCTTTGACCCTCAATTTCCTCTCTTTAATCTAAAATTTTGTCTGGGCTTGCTACCTTGTGTTTTATTTGCTTTCTTTCCCTGTATCTTTCCACTACTTACCTTAACAAATTCTGCTGCTCAGTTCTGTCTCTTATCCTCCTTCTGTGCATGAGTATGTAGAGAAGTGGCAGCCCTGTCTGACCTCTCTCCTTAACAAGGGTCCATAATCCCTTCTGATTACTAATCTGGCCAGATTGTTTTTTTTGTTTTTTTTTTTCCATAAGGGAGACATTTTATTACTTCTAGTTGCTATGCCCCAAAATATTTTTCACTGCACTCCATTAGATGTTTTGGTTTAAGTGCTAAAGAGGTGAGATTATCAGATGTATTTATTTAAGGCATTCCAAAAATATCCAATAATTTGCAGTGGAAACAAGATTTTTGCACCATTAACAGATGTGTTCCAATACTCAATATTTATGGTTGAAATGGAATTTTTTTTGGCATATATTCCACCATATTTTGGATTAATAATCCTTCTCCCAAGTATCCAGTTGCATTCTCACCATAATCTCTCCTTCCACTTCCCTTTCACTATTGTTTCTTACCTGGTCCTCTTCCACCGCTGGTCTGAGCGCTGCCCCTGCTTAAGGACGTAGGAGCTTTCTTGAAAGAACCTAACGCAGCATTCAGACTCTCCCTGGTGAGCTCCAACTTCTTGGGGATTGAAACTGGAGATTCACAGTCTGAGTGTCCACAAACAGGAAACAACAAAAACATAACAGACCTCATTTAAATTACAAAAGAAAAGATTGATGACAGCAATGACAAAGACTTTGTTTGATGCTAAGAAACATCATTTTATTTCGTAAATCCACAAAATATTCTCGCTTTAAGGATCACCCAGTCAGCTCAAATGGACAGTGAGCAGTTGGAGGAGTGGATGATAAAGGAGGATAAAAGTGATCAAAACTTCTCAAACAAAACAAATCCAGAACTTTATAATCCACAGAACAGAGATCTTTAGCTGCTGTCATTAACAAATTTCCATTAGTGCCAGCAGAGACAGCTAATGTGGTATGGGATTTTACACATCCCATTTAATAAAGCAAAGGCAATAACTCTGCACATTTTCAATCTAATTTCAAGTTAAAGTGATTAGTAAAGAAAGGGAATTTTTATTTTTGAGTTAATGAAAGCTGTGCACCAAAGGAGTACAAGCACTACTTAAATAATTTATCTGCAAGCTTCATTCCGAATAAAATAATCACATTCTTTTCATTCACACATACAATTACATTTGTTCTTCTAATCAAACAATAAACTCCAGCTGGGTGTGCACAGGAAAGAAGATAATTAAACCAACCTTGATCTCACCAGCCAAATATTATTCTCAATCGCCAGATCCAGATTTTAAAATGGCGTACAATCAAAGGAAAGGCATTTTCAGTTCCAACACCAGTCCAGAAATCTCAGTTTTGGCTAAACTCAGATGTTGCATTCTCCCACCTGGGATTGCCAAAACTCTCTAAACAGTTCTTATTTTTTCCATCCACACTCTGCACCCTTCACACAACTATAAAGAGTGAAAATACTGATGTAAAATACTGTCTATGCCAGAAACTCTACTTTTATTGAAATATCCACAAAAACTCCTGCCATGGCTCAGTTTCATATGAGTAGGTGTGCTATGAAATGGGCATGGCAGAGGCAGAGGTCATGGATACTGGATGGACTGCCAAGTTAAGGCCATCTACAAGGAACCGGACGCTATCAACACCAAGTAAGGACATTAATCATTGTTTAATCTCAGCTGCCAACAGAGCTGTGATGATGTAATGATGCATCAATAATCAATTCTTTACTGGTGTCATCACTGAAATAAATGTAGGCACAGTTAAAAATGTCAACAACATAAAAGAATGTTGTTGAAACTGTAGAGAAAACCTGGTATGAGATATTACACCAAGCTGACAGAGACACCCAACTACATAATAGCCCCATTGGGTTGACACATCATCCATACCTTGTGCTTCTACATTAAAGGAGCTCTTGTAGTGGGACTGGCTGCTGTTTGGCCGTGAGGAATCATCTGCAGTGACAGCACTTCCATCAGGGTGGGAGTAAAAGAGGAGGAGAGGCTGGAAGTGGCCTTTGATACATTTGGTGACCACATCTTTCCATCTGGATCCAATCTGTGGCAAAAGATGAAGACAAGGTGTCAACTGTAAACACTTCTGTGTCGACACTTTGCAGCAGACACGGCAAAAGAACAAGGCAAGGACAGAAAAAGATTTACTATTATACGCTAATACAATAAATGTCACTTGAGATTAACATAATTACAAATACAGATTAATATACTTTCTTATGGATTAATAGATGTAACTTTGAAATCAATTCAAAGACATCAGAGATGCTTTAAAATATTCAAGTTTCATTAGACCTCTGAGACCTCATGTCAGAAAAACACACGTTTCATTGTGCATATCAAGAGATCACGGTCTAGTTCAGATTTCAAAGGCAAATAGATTGAACACATAACAGAAAATAACTTGCTTTCTCATGACTCCATCCATTTTACAACAAACAATCACAGATCATTCATAAACTCCACTTTCAATCTCAGTGCGATAGTCTAATTTGTTTTGGATCTAGAGTGACTGTATTTTTCCAAATCCAAATCGCACACAATCACATTAGCTAAGCAGTATAAGGTGCGTGTCTGGCCACAAAGGTACTGCAAAGACAGGCTGCAGGCTAACAGATGCTCATATGCTCCTTAATTAAGCAAATGAAGGGGGAGCAGAAGGCAGGAGAAGAAGACATGGATAAGAAAGGACCCACACAAAGCACAGTGAATGGAACATAAGACAAAGAAAGCACTAGAGATAGATAAAAACCTATTTTATAAATCTTGTTTTTTTTTTGTGTGTGTGTGTACTGGAAAAGCAGAGATCACAGTGCACCAGGCTGTTCTATGAGGGACTGGACTTGGGGAGTCACAGAAATGCTGGCCAGTTTCGATCCAGGTACAGACTTGGCAGGCTGTAGACTGTAGCTCCTCTCAGTTGAGNTGGGGGGGTGATACAAGCTGCTGACAGATTGATACCAAGCCAATCAGCTGCTGCACCGCAGTCCCCAGGAAAATCATGAGGATGTGAGGATGTAAAGATGTAAGAGATGAAAAGCACGCTCACATGTGCCAGCCATAAAAATAAATGAAATGAAGAAGAAACAAAGTAATTCACAAACTACACAGATATACATGCAAGCACATCAATTTCAATGTCCTCTCAATGAGGATCTTCACTGGTTTAGCTTCACTTCACTACCGCAGTACTTTGTGCTGACAGAGTTGCGGAATTGCAGTGGAAGTGGAGGTGTCGTCCGTGCTACAAAGGCTCATCAAGTCTGGGGCTCATGAAGGGTAATCGATGTGGCGCTTATTGGGCAATAAAGGGACTTAGTGATGGCGATCAGAGATTGATCTCTGCTGTTGCTTGTATCATTGTGGTTCATCTGTCTGTACAGTAACAAGCAGATGACCGAGCCGCGTGTGTGGAGAATTAACGCATCCATTTGCTTGAAAACATGTACATCTTTTTACAGGCTTACACAGCAGGACTCTTCCCATGTGCCAGAGATTGCAAATCTGATTAAACCTGCTGACCAAACCAAACACGCCGACTCTTTAATTTGTTTTATTCATTCTGTTTCATGCATTTTCTCACCTCTTTCACTGTGGCGTCGTCAAAGAAGACCCATTTGGAGGATTTGGTGTGAAAAGCAAAGGCACAGTAGTGGCGGCTGGTGTAGCAGATCATCCCCACGAGCAGCAGCTCTCCCTTTTTGGCATGCTCATCTGTCACCCTGTAGAAGAGCTGTATGCATGTTTGTACACACACACACACACGCGCACGCACACACACCAATTACTCATTGGTATCAACACTACACCAGTAAGTGGGCAGGAAAGTGAGTGATGTTGATAGCTAGTGGAATCAGTTACTCCATCTGTTTATAGATTAAGCTCTGAGGGAATAAACCAGCATTGATTTGACAATCAGTAGGAATAAGGGCAGGTTTAAATCAGCGCTGTCATAGCAGCACTTGATATCAAGTCTACTACTTCACTACAGCGGTCCTTACTGATGGTCTATACGCTAATATATAGTGGTCTTTAACTGTTTTTCCACTATTTGAGGGCTGAATATTGCTGCATAAATGTCTATATCAGCTCAAATGAAAAAAGATGAAATTATTTACAATTAAATAAAAAGTAAAAAGGCAGTCAGACTTCCACAGCGGTAAATAGACAAATGGGCAGAGTGATTGTGAAGTCGTGACTTGTTTCTCCCTCCCATATTTCCTGCACAGCCAGTTCTCTTTCTGACTCCCTCTTCATCTGAAACAATACATTCAAAGCAATAGGGTGTAGAGGAGGGTGGGGGGTGGAGGGCTTCCTTTAACACCCAATAAAGTCACATGAAATGCTCCCTAATGAATCTTGGCCTTTGTGATCCACAAGTGGGAAGGAGGGGGTAGACAAATTCCTCGGACGGAATGCTTTCACAGAGCACAAGATGGAGCTGTCGAATGAACCATCTGAACACTTCATTGAAGAAGTTATGTAATGTGTCGAGCGTACAAGCTCACCCCGGTCTGAACTGCACTGATTGATTTTTTTGTTTGTGAAGCTCATCCAACACAGCGAACTGTTGCGAAAGAGCTACTGAGAATGATTTGGCAATTCATGTGTCAAATTTTTGATGACAATGTAAACACTGTTAGCACATCTACGGAGGAAAACAGGATTTTATGAAGAGAAATGGAGACAAGGCAGTTGGCAAAACAAGTGTTGCACAAATTGAAACCACACTAATACCAGACACATATTGTGATTACACTCCGGTTTCTCGCACGTGGTCATGTGTACTTGTGAGCATGTGTGAATATAAATGTTACAACAAATCTTAAACAGCTTTCAAATCTCAGTAATGTAGACTGAGCCCACATGTTCACTCAGACACGCACACACACACACAGATGAAGGGAGGGGCTTTTGACAAGCTGACCAAGGCCAGCAGGGGCTTTTTGATCAGTGGCGTGGGCCAACTTGGCACTGGGTGTTGTCTGCTTATGCAACGGTCTCAACTTGCAGAGAAATAAATCCCCACTTTATTTCCCACATATGTTTGACAGCACCAAAATAAACTGCCCTGAACGCTGCACTAAAAGAAACAGCAGCTGTGAAAAAAAATTCAAGTTGCAGAGTCATAGATTGAACCAGGAAAGAGGTGTTTTGATACCACCATTCCCATGGCTTTCCAATGCTGTTGTATTAGAATTCCATGCATTACAACCACAAAATATGAGCTGCTTTAAGCCATAAAAACCCTCTACTGTAAAATGGAAAATGGCTATAAATTGTTGACTATACTTTATATGACATAAACATACTCACTCCAGACAGACTAAGAAGAGGCCCAAGTGAGCGAATAACATCTTCAGTGAGGTCTGACTGGTCAGAGTCCCAGACGAAGCCTATGGTAACGATCTCTGGGGAGTTCATGAGGACCCGTCTGATCTTAATCCTCTGGCCACAGTTACTCTGGAAAAAAAGGACAATAATGCTGGATACTTTGCGCTTTGAAGAAGTGGTAGCATCGTTCCTGGACAATGCAATCTATGTGAAAACTAAGGTCAAAGGTCACTTACTGGACAGTTACGGAGGTCGCCGATGGTGCTTGCTGCTTGTAGCAAATCCCCGAATGACTCAGCTCTCCTCCGAAACATCTGCTGGCTGAGAAATCAAAAGACAGAGAGAAACTTTGTCAGCAGACACACAGGAAAGAACAAGCAAGGAGGAAGAGAGAAAGAGACAAACTGAGACAAATGATTGGAGCACGTGGAGAGAAGAAACCAGAGTGTGAATGTCAGCAAAAACAAAAAGTAAAGTTATGTCCTTTTCAGTGGTAAGCAGAACAGATGATGGTGTTGAGGTGAAGAGTTTCATCCTGCCTGTGTCTTACCAGAGTGCGGTGGTGGAGACATAATGCACCAACTCCGTAAACGGTAGTGGGTCGGAGGAAGCTCCACAGCTATGACACACAGACTGCAGAGGGAGGAGAGAGACACACAGTGAGGGTGACAAACCCAAAAAGGTTACAAAAGCACCTTTAACCACTAATTATCAAGTCAGCATGTCATTTTTCAAAGGGTGGGAGCAGAGAACTCAGTTTAAAAAAAAAAACCAAAAAAAAAAAACCTCTAAGCTTATTTTGTATAAAAAGAATGCTGAAATCTCTCTTTGATGAAAGCAATAATTTTCTCTGCAATGCTTTTTTAAAATCTGTTGGTCTCAGTGCCCTGAAGTTGAGACAGAAGCAGATCCACTGACTGTGACCCTAAGGAGAGCCCAAAGGCGTATTATCCAGATACAAACAAAGAATTCATTTGGGAAGAAGGGACAGCATCGGTGATGGGCATCATTGCCACGGAGCAGTTTGTTGTACGGTTTGTGCTGGAATCTATTGTGTACCAACTGTGATTTATCTACGACTGCTGCTGCTCTGAGGAATCCGACCAGAAACACCCTCCTTATTCCAGCGGGTTAACCCAGTATCAAAACATGACGGATTGGATTGCCACTGTCTCAGACAGTGATTCATGTACCTGTCTGTGTGTGTGTGTGTTGTTTAATCTGTGCATTGGCTGTGCTAGCATGCGTTCAGTTTATCCACACATTACTGCATGAAAAAAAAAAAATGGAAGGCACCAAATTCGTCACTTCATCAGCATGAATTAACAGCCCATGCTCTCTCCATAGATTAGAGTGGTGCGGCAGCAATCATTTAAAGAGGTAAATTAATACACAGATTAACCTCTACTGACCTGCTCGTAAAGTGTCATAGCAAATTTCTGGTGCGTGATGCAAGACTTTGAAGTGCAGGAGTCTGTCTCCTCGGGCACAATGTGCATATGGATCCTTTCCAGTATGTTCTCCTGTGACAAAACACAAAGGTTATAAGGTACAAGATAAAAACACATGACTTTTTTTCTACTGCAAGAAATCTGCAAATAACTTTAAAAGCAGCACAGGCAATTTGTTGTTTTTATTTTGGGTTTTTTTTTAACTCCAGAAGAAAAACTGCAGTAAAGCAGAACAGAATTCAAGCCTGGGAGTCATGCTGTAAATTCAACAGTACCAGGAACACCTTAAGTGCAAGTTATGGCCCATTTTCACTCCCCTTGATTTCTATGTAGTGCTTATAAGTTCATAATAAAAATTAAGGCTGCATGTAGACCTGCAAAGATCACAGGTACAACTTCACAGGCAATTAATCTAACACCGGCTAAATCTTCCTGTAAATTCTCCCCTGGCATATTGCTGCCAGTGCATCACATGTTAAATGTTCAAGGGCAAAGATCTGAGTGGGATTAAGCATTAACATTCCCTATAAAAGATGGCAACTTTGGCATGTACACAAAGTCTTAGATGGAAAAACGTTACTTCCAAGGGTGTGTCAGTGTGAGAAAACTCTACACAAAGCGCTAAATCTGTCCTGAGGTTTTACAGTTATTAAGAAACCAAATCGAATGATAAAAGCAGTGAAAACAAAATAAACTCATTAAGCCTGATGGACAAAATAAAAAAAACCTTATTTAAAAATAAAAGGTAGAAATAAATGCTGCAGTATCTGTTTTATCTGAGATGGCTAGAGTCGAAATAAAACAGAAGCAGAGAACAAAGTAGAAAAAAGCACACAATGATAAAATATTACACTGCAGTTGGGGGAAAGAAGTTCTGGCCAAACGATGCTTTGCTCTGCCAAAAAAAGAGCACAAAAGTTGGAACTTATATTTGTAAGAATGATGAAAAACCCATGAAATCGACTTTATAAAGCACAAAAATTACACCGCATAATACAGTAGCACAAAACAGTGAGGTTCAACACAACTCGACTGCTTATATAACCTGTCAGGATGATATTTAGTGGCAGAGTGGCAAGGGCAGGAGGCGGGGGGTGATCGGAGGGGAGGAGAGAAGCAGAGGCTCTTTCAGCGACCTCACCAAACAGTTTGTTGCAATACGTTACCCTAACTAAGTGTCAAGGGAACACACAGACACTCGTCTCCGCCACACTAGTCTCCCTCCCTCAGGACATCCTGGTTGCCACAGGAACTTACAAAGCACTCTGCGGCATCGTCCATGAAGCCCAGCTGGAAGCGCTGCTCGTCCTTAAAGGTCTCTGCCAAGGCGTGACGCAGGTTGTCAGAGGGCAGCGCACGCTTCCGACTGTGCTGGAACTGGGAGAAAATGCCCTGAAGAGGAGAAATGAAAATTGTTTGGACGTGGGTTATCACACATTCGGTTTCATACAAATCTTTCTGTCGTGCTCATGACTCAACACGCGGCCTGGATGCGTAACCTGACCGGTCACCACATCATCAGCTGTCTGTGGTTTTTTTTTTTCCCAAGCTGCTGATTGTGTTGATTGTGTTTTACCTTCAATGCACAGAAGATGCATGACTCTCCAAGACAGTAGTGACCAGGCAGCTGCCTCAAGCTTCGCCTGAAGATGTCCAGCTGCCATAGTACCTAGTCAAGAGATTGAAAAGGAGATTCATAAGATTGTTTGGTAATAAAACTCCTAAATAATGCAGAGTTTTTAAACTTACCGACTCACTATAATAAGCTAAATATAGCCATAAACAAACAACAAAGATCCTGAGTTTATCATTTCTAGAGGAGATCAGAAGCTGCCTTGTGAGGTTCACACTGTTCCTTCAATGGTTCTCATTTTCAAAGGAAAATTTTATTGATGAAACCGTCTGTGGCAGAGAGTAATTAGTTCACAGACAGTGTGTCGAGAGCACAGGTTTGATTCTGTAAATTGAGTTCAGAGAAAGATAACATTCATTGGCTACGACTGATTAAATCTGCTAATGTCGGTTGTCATTTTTGCCTGCAAAATCAGTGGTCCCAGCTCAAATTTTCACTTCTTAAAACTCATTAACGATGTAGTCTGTAATTAAAATTGCAGCTCTTGACGTCTGAAAATTGCGTTTTCAATTTCGATACAACATTAATGAATTGTTCAGGCCTTTTAAAATCTAAAAATAAATATTTAAGAACAGATGCATGTTTTCCAAGAGGGGTAATTATCATCTTCAAATAGCTCATCGTTGTCTCACCCTCTGAGTCACTGTGAGCTGACTGCAGTAATGAACCAAGTCATCAGCCAGTCACAAACAAACTTTGAGTAAAAGAGGAAACTGCAGGAAGTTC
The DNA here is from genome assembly GCA_014773175.1 of Lucifuga dentata. Taxonomy (NCBI): domain Eukaryota; kingdom Metazoa; phylum Chordata; class Actinopteri; order Ophidiiformes; family Bythitidae; genus Lucifuga; species Lucifuga dentata. The sequence continues at coordinate 14,688 of VXCM01003701.1, read as the reverse complement.
AGACCAATTTAGAGAGTGCCTACACTTTCAAACTTCAATATATTTCCATGAGCAGATTTGTTAAACACACCAACAAAATAGAGTAGAGTTTTAACTTCAAGAACAACACATGAAGGGGCAGCGGTTTCCTCATTTGCATCTCATTTGGTGAGTTTTTAACAATTACTAACTGTATTAACAGAGACACAGAAGCCAGCTCAAACTTTCCCAGTAAATTTGGCATAGATAAAGCTGAAATAATGTGGTTGATCACGCCGTGTCAGACTCACCTGCACGGCACTGTTGAGGAAGCAGCTGTTCTGGCCTGGCTCGTTCAGCAGGCCTTTGGTGGGGGCCAGAGACAGCATGCTCCCCGGCTGGTACGATTTCCCAAGATTGCCCCCTGGCTTCTTGAAGAACTTGACCCATGCCATTGGATAGTGGGGTCTGCCTTTGGACAAGTGGGACAGTCACAACAGGCAGGTTGATGCTGGGATGATATCCCTTGGCCCCTGAGGGGTTTAGCCACCCGACAGTCTGGGGCTAAGTTATTCCACAAGCTGCAGCGGCTGTCTTGCTACACATGGGCTTCTAGTCCATTTCTGCAGCTTAAGTTAAAAAAAGCTTTTAGCCTGTCTGCTGCTACTATGACTTCTCTCAAATAAAACAAAAACAACAACCAACACAATGAAAGGAAAATTACAATCCAAGTCTCTGTTTGGGGAAGTCTTTCATGTCTCTGTAGTGATCATTCTGATAAGATTTACTTTAGCAATGGAGGAACACGCCTCAGCCATACTTCAGCGCCGAACAAAGCTCCAGACCTGGTTCAGAAGGGATGGTGGACCCTGGATAATGACACAATCCTGAGCTAACTGAGGATGTTCAGCTGCAGTCAGTCGTCCCTTTCCAAGCTGCATCCATGGTAAAGTTCTCTCCAGGCACTCTGAGCTGGGCTGTGTTGCAGAAAAAGAGAACGAAATTATATGAGATCCAATAAATTGTAAAAATTTTGACAATATTATGAAATCAGCTGGTACTGATTTTTCTAATATTTTAAAAGCTCAGTTCATTAAAAGAAAAACTCTTCTCTAATGGTATCTAGCCAGGAAAACAGTTTTGGTTTGATGTGGAGAGGTTTTGAGTTTGTACCCCTGAGACTTCTACTACCAAACTAACAAAAGAAGTTGAATTGCATTTTCTTTGCGGCTCTAAAACATTCAGAAACAAAGTCCTGGTTATTCAGAATTAACCACTGAGCACCGTGTGAGAAGTTTCAGTTGTTGAGCATTAATTTCTGCTGAACTAAACTAATTGAATTTTTTTTTTTTTTTTTTNGAATTTTTTTTTTTTTTTTTGGTAAACTGAACCTTTACTTGCCCATTTGCTGGAGCTGGACAACAGTCGTGCAGCAGTTGTACAGAATGAAAAGCAAACCTTTGGTAACAGTGAAAATGTGCCAGGTTATACATGTCAACAAAGCTTATACATTAACTTTTACAAACAGCCTTTGCACTGAAGGTGTCAGCTGAAGTCACACACTACCAGTCACACAAACACATTCCACTTTTCAAAACACCAGAGGTAACAACAGTTCATGCCAGTTAAAAGGGAAACATGCATACTGATGAAGTGAAGCAGATTTTGTAATCATCTTTAGAAAAAAAATGTCAAAATTGCAAGTGAAATATTGCTTCTTTTGTGCCTCTTTTTGATCTGCCCAGGATATTCTCTTTTATCACCTGAATGACAACAGAAGACTGACCTGACCTATATTTTTGCAAAACGTGACAAGAGCAGCAGGACATTATAACAAAACAACAGAAGATGCAGTTCAATTTATACAACTTACAGTTTATGCAGCCTCAAACAATATTGTGAGAAAGATCAGCAAAATCTGCAGCGAGCGTCATTGTCGGTTTATGAAAGCTGAACACAGAATGTTTGGAGAGGTCTGATAAATGAGTGTGTTTGTGCTGAAAGAAGCAGTGGAACCTGTGCCTATATTATTAAGTTACCGAAGGCCTCAAGAGAGCCATGTGTCGCAGTCTGATACACACTGACGGCTAAAACAATAACCTCAATGAATAAACATCAAATCTTTCATTATTCACAATAAGATCATAAATAATGCCACTGCCCTATTTTACACAAACACTGAAACTTTCCTCTTGCGTCAGTTGCCAGAACCAGACACAGTATCAGCCACAACCAGTTAGACAACATTTTGCATTTTCCATTTTGGTATTTCAAGAATTCACAATCAATCTTGCAACCATGTAATCTTATAGCAGATTAAAGGCAGAGCCCTGAAGTGCACTATTGACATTTAGCATTTCCGCTCATCTTTATATGCTAAAGGAGAACTCACTGAAGTCTCAGTCTCTGTACTTTGCGTTTGGACTCCATAGCAACAACATTCCAAAGCAATCACTTAAGTCCAAAGTTGCTTAAGACCTGCTGCTTTCAGATTAGTTTCAGCGCTGGAGAGGCAAATGGCAAATAATAAATATTCCGGTACAGCTCACCTTTATTAATGACATCATAATGCCCAAACATGTTTCTACAGTCGACATGATTCATCAAAGCCATCTCCAGCAACATGCATCCTTTGTGTTAACATGCAATCAATTAGGAAAATAATATTTTACCTGCATCTCACGTCTTTAATAAAGACCAATGAAAGACCTAACTGAAATTCTTTAACCTAATCTTTTTTATTTATTATCATTTATTTATTTATTTATTTTATTTACTGTCATTAGATTTTTACCTCCATGCAGAAGGCAATGTCTTTCAGCAGGATATATCAAAAAGGCGGCCAAATTTCAATGAAATTTTAAAGAAGCAGTTATTCTGCTTCTTTGTAATTGCAAGATATGGCATTTTTTATTTTATTTTTTTTATTTTTTATTTTTTGCCCATTTCTCAAAAACTCAGACACCAATTTTAATGCAAAATGGAAACATAGTATCCTATGATGAACTATCAACACAAGCAATTTAGCCCAGATCCAGATATGCTTGGACATACACTGGTCACAATTATGGCTTTGTTGTTAAAATAAATAAGTAAAGCTAGAAACACGCAACTATAAAATGATTTTGACATATTTTCAAAAGTTATGGCTATAGATTCAGAAGAAGATATCCCCAAAGCTGCTGTACAATTCATGATAAATTTTTTAACACATCTGATTTCAAGGCAATGATACTTAGAGTTTGGCTTTATATTGACAAAAAAAAAAAAAAAAAANAAAAAAAAAAAAAAAAAAAAGGAAAATCAGAGACTGTTGTTATTGTTGGGTATCAACATTACTTTGACAGCTCTTTTTCTTATCAATTTAAACATTAGTTCATTTGGATGGCCTTCACACAGAGCTCGAACAGCACCATGTATAATCACTTCCATGTCCATCTAACAGCAAATAAGAACTAACCACACATCCTGCTGCCCACATTATTTCATAGAAATGGAAGGAGAATGAAGCTAATGCAGGTTTGCGATTTTGACATCGCTGACAGCAGCGAGTGTAAATATGACTCTGCCTTTCTAGTGCTCCACATTTTATTGCATTATGGTGGTCTGTTTGAAAAATTGCCAACCTCAGTTATGTTAAACCATCTCTTAGCCTGAACCAAATTGGCACTTGCTGACTACAACTGAATGAATTCATTTAGAAAATGATGCTCTTAGCTTGAGGGCAAAGAGCATCATTTTTCAAAACAAGACAATCATACCTCCTTGCATTTAAACAAGGTCCTCTCAGGTTTATCATTTCTCTTACTAACGAACATTACAGCCACTGTCATTTCCTTTTCTTTTATGAAGTGGTGAGGCCATCACTGAGGAGACTGTTTGATCTTTTCTATTACTCACTTTTTATTTTTTCAGAAATAAAATAAGTGTTTTACATCCAAGGGACCAAGAAATGCAGTGTAAACATACTTATATTTCAGACATGGACTAGCAGGGAGGTGAAGGTGGCACACTGGCTAAAGAACAAAAGAAAATAAATTAAATGCAAAGTGTGCACAGAGCTAAAGAAGAAAAGTGTGATGATTTGGAATAATGCATACAGGTTGCACCTGTGACTATGCCAACAGGAAATAGACTATTCTATTTCATATACTGCTGCATTTTTCTTATTATTTAGAGATCCTATACCTCATAATCTATTTCGAGTCAGTTTTGTCATGAACTATCAGCTTAACACCTAGGTGAAGAAAACTGCTGAACTGGTTCAAAGACAGGTTAGCTCATGACCTAATTTGTGCCAAGATGGTGGTTGACACCATTCTGTTTCGAGCTTTATTGATACATGACACCACTTTGTTCAGGCTATATTGATCCAGATAGACTACACAACCAGACATGGCAGATTTAATAAAGGATACCTGCCAGAGCTGATTACATGCAGTCTAATTATACAATTTCATTTGGTACAAACACAATAAAAGCAAAAAGCTTATTTGCATTGTGGATATTAGTGTGATCGTGTTAAAAAAAAGTCTCATTAAACCCCTTTAGGATTCTTAGCAACAAGTAGGCCTAACCCCAAAGATCATCATTTAAAGGTTTGTAAATTTGTTAAAATCCAATGTCTCTCTTTAATGTGTAACAAAAAAGTACGTTAAAAAATACAACTACACTAACAGATGATATAAAATATTTTATAACTATAAACAGTGCAGTCAGATCTCAATGGTGCCACTGTCTTGAACTTCTCATACAGTATACTTGCCAAATATTTCTAAATTCAGTTCAGTAAGCATGTCACTCAGTAATTTACAGGTACAAAATAAAACCAACATCATTCTCAGGAAGGAAGTTTGTCCAATATGCAATAAAACCAGCACTGGAGGCAAACAAAAGGGCTAAAAATTGATTTGGATTTCATGATTTCAGGAGTTCAGTCTTCCTTTGTAAATACAGGCTTGCTCAGACTTGTCAAGTGAAGTCTGGGACTGACTCATTTTTCTAGTCCGGAGAAAATGCTAAGGCTAGCACGTTGAAGCAATCAGCCAAAGGGTGTGTAGTGCATCAGCAGCTTTGACAAGCCAAGAGAGTCAGTGCGATGCAAACAGTGTGAAGGCTTGGGGAGACTGATGCTGTAATTTTTCTATTAGTGATCTGCTGATGGAAAACCTCATGGAGAATGATTAAATTGATCTCCTTTATATGATAATGCAAAGAGCCTCTCACTCACGACACTCACTCAGCATGTAAACACAGACGCATTCTAATCAACATCAGATTAGCATTCAGAAAGAAGTGTTTGTTTTTTTCATTGAGCCTCTCCACAGCTTCTTAGATTCTACAAGTTAAACTCAGATCCAACCTGAGTTTCCCCCAAAAAAAGGTTGATGGATGGTTTTCCTTAGTAGGAGTGTTCTAGATGAACTGGGGGAGTATCATTAATGCAGACACCCATGCGTAACAAAATATTTTCTTTGCTTGTCTTTACTTGTGCTACTGAGTGCCAAAAAAAAAAAAAAAAANAAAAAAAAAAAAAAAAACTTCAGAAATGTATCTTTGGTCAGCTGAAAATAGAAAAAACAATCTGTTTCTTACTCATTCACACCCACATTAAATGTGCCCACACAGAAATTCTATTTTTGCTTTAGAGACTGCACATGAACTTGAGCTAACAATGTAATTAACTGGCAAAAAACTTAAACTGGACTGTTGCTAGTGGAACAAATGAGGAAAGCAATGATTTAAGCTACAAACTGGTATAAAATAGATGTTTTGTGATTCACATTGAAGTTTGGGGAAACAACAAAAATACATTAAATGAACAGAACAAGCAAAATGCCAAGCAAGGTAACAAATTACAGTGTATTTGCTGCTATTAATTGCTCTTTGCTGAGCTGTTTCTGTTAACAGATGCACCACACTGAATATATCTAACAGACTTCATTCACTGGTTTATGATGCCAATGAAGAAGAGGGAAGTGCTGACATTTTCCCAATTCTATAATTGGCCTTGGATTAAAAAAAAAAAAAAAANTTAAAAAAAAAAAAAAAAGCTTCCCAGTTTAAACCAGTGATGGAGAAGTCTGACTCAGATGATGAATGCAGGAATACAGTCACTGAGACTTCTTTATAATAAGTTTTTACTGCTGACACCCCTCCACTCAAGGTGTCTACAACCACTATATTCATGATTCCCGCATATTTATAAAGATGTGATTTAATCGTCTGACATAAAGCATATTTTCTCAAATGAAATACTTCCTACATTCTACATTCCCTCTCCTCTGTCAGCACCAGGCTCTGATTTTCCTGTGATTTAGTGTGCTGGGTTTCCTCAATTTCTGTGTCAGTCTGTATATTTTACTTAGTAAGAGTGGACATTGGGCACAAAAAAATACACAAGCATCAGCATAAACAACCACTGGTTTTAACAGAGAGAGCAATAAACCGTGACCCTTCATGCTAAAACCCTTAAAAAAAACCAAAAAAAAAAAAACAGAAACTTCACAGTAAAATTCCCTACAGACTGCAGACGCGGTTAAAGCCTTCAGGGCACAATGCAGTGCTCGTTTCCGGTGTGGGCTTCCTGCTCAGAGGCTCGTTGCTTTCCAGCACACGGTCACCGCGTTCAACCCTGTGAAACTGAACAGGTCACCTACACTGCGCTGAGTCACCCATTATTCCTCATTCTATCCAGCAGAGGAAAAGGGAGAACAAAAGCATACATGTTCCAGGATCACAAACTGAAAAGACTGATTGAAATATAACATCCTTTTCTCCACTCTTCAGGCTTCTTTCTAAATATCCCCTCACTTCACAGCAGCCTGAAAAGAATCAAGTGTGATCATGCTAACCAATAACAATAATTTTTCTTTTTAATTTTTTACTGAATGTGTAAATAATTTACTCCACTAAAAAGTGACATGATTTAGGACAAGCCCACTGTGCCAGAAGTTTCAAACACACTCATGTTGTATAGATTGAGACAGCTGTCACAATTGAGTAAAGTGGGCAAAAACATCATCATAAAGAAATAAATGGAGCAATAAATGGATACTTGTCTGTTTTTATGCATGCTGAGGTATTCTCCCATGTCTGCAAACAAAGAGTGACAAGGTGAAAACTGGTTCTTCAGCATGCCTCACTATTTATTTCACCATCTTGCTCCTTCAGGAAATCTTCCACATGCGTGATGTCTATAGGGCTTTTAGTCACAGCTGATGAGCTCATGCTACATCATCAGAACGTTTACAGCAGTGAGGTCTACTGATGGGGGGGTCTTATCAGCGAAAATGGATTATAGTGGGAGAAACCAGGAAGAAGTCCTGAAAGAGGTCTAATCACAATAAAACAATAGGAGAGTTGGCAGATAGTTAGGGTTGTGCTTGTTTATCGTAAGGTGACAGTTACAAATGTTAAAGGAGTATTTACTCCTTTTTATGAGGTTTACGCCTGAAAAACGTGTTTAAGAGACCCTAAAAATGTCCAGACTTGTTGGATATTGCATATAATAATGTGCTCACAGGGTGTTACGTCACTTCGGCCTGCTTTACGTTATTCACTTTAATATTTAATGATGAAACGACAGACAGCTTCACAGCAGAACACGATACCATTCCATCGTTTCATAAATAAGACAAACTGCAGAGCTGAAAATGACAACACACGTCTTCGAAAGCGTTCGAAAGTTTTCCACAATTCATTTTACAGGCTGACAATGTGCTAAATAAAGCTTCATAACCGCGCAGGCCTACCTGGTTTCTGACTTACCTGAGTTTCAGGTAAAGCTACATTTCCGCCTTGCGTAATGCTGCAACATTAACGGCTAAAGAAGTTCACAAAACTACTCGTATCAAACTGAAAAAATATGAGCCACTCACCTCGGAGAAGACGACAGCAACACCTGCGTGGGTAATATCTCCACTGTGGACAAACGAATGGGGGNACCTCGGAGAAGACGACAGCAACACCTGCGTGGGTAATATCTCCACTGTGGACAAACGAATGGGGGTGTTTTTGGTTGAGTTTAGGTGGAGAGGAACAGAGAAGCCGGAGCAGACGCTGTGGGGGAAAGTGGAGACCTCTGAAGTTTAAAAACAAAAAAAAAAAAAGCAACCAAATGTTGACAAAACTTCACTATTTATTACTTTTGTAAAATATTTTCTCTCTCGAAAATCCCACGTCGGACCCTGCGGTGGTTCCTGTTCACTTGTGGAATATAGTCCGGTTTTGAGAGGGCTGCGCTCGTGCTGCAGTTGCTGTTGCGCGGCGGTAGTGAGCAGCAACGTTCACTTCAGCACCTGAAATACTGGATTAGATGTTTTCACCCCGCCTCTTCCACACTGTATTTACTGCAGTCTGCCATGCTACTGTACAGCACACACACTTACACACACATACACACGCTCTCGCTCTCTCTCTCTCTCTCTCTCCCCCTCTCTCTCTCTCTCTCTCACACACACATACACACATTCACAGAGTGCCAGACCTTGCTGCCAGACTCGTTAATGGTGCTTTATGTTCAGGGCTTTGCAGTGTAATATAATGCTTAATATGAGTTTAGCACTCTCCTCAGCGAAAATGCATCACGCATATGAGCAATGCTCTGGGTTTAAAATACTAAGTATTTTGGGATACTGAGAAAGTTTTAAAAAGTGGGCAAATTTATGGTAACTATAAAGCAACAAACACTAGAAATAGTAAAGCACATTTTTAGCTCATTTTCAAAAGTAGATTTTTTAAAAAATAGTGTGTTTTATTGCCCATTGCCGGTAACACCAATTAAACTGTATGTTACTGGTGTTTGTAAATTCATTTTTTCATTTAATGCAACATCAGTTTGATTGGTACCTGGAATAATAAAACATCTTTTTCCTTTATTTGGAAATCATTTTTAATGGCATTTTTATCAGATAGTTAGCAAGTGACAGGAAACATGGTGAGATAGAAATAGAATCACGAATTTTCTTTCTCTCTCTCTCTCTCTCTCTCTCCCATACAATATTTCTATGATGTATATACACATATATTGTAAATGTAGTATAAATTTCATTTTATAATGTACAATGTAAAACTTAGCCTAAACATGAATTTTGGGATATTAAATATTTACTTGCAGGTTATATCCCAACAATGGTGACAGTTATAACAGTTGTAGATAATTATAAAGAACACGAGCAGAGGAATGTGATGCAAGTCTCTTGTTACTCAAACACCATCTGCCTGATCCTGTTACATAAAGAAAATAATGAAAGGAATGTTAAATTAAAGCTTTTCTCCATTTATGGAAGAAAGAAATTACAGACAGTAACAACTCTATGATGTTCAGCTCAAGGTTTCTCACAAGCTGCCTGCATTTTTTTTTTTTTTTAAAG
>VXCM01003700.1:0-51623 GCA_014773175.1 Lucifuga dentata | reverse complement strand
TGGAGGCAGATGATTCGCTGTGGTGACCCCTGAAGGGAAAGCCGAAAGGAAAAGAAGAAGAGGAGTCTCACACACACACTCAAAAACACACAGTAGCACTTAGACTTGGTTCCCAGTCTAGTTAGTGACTTACAGACTCACTACAGTCACAATAATTGCCTTGTTGCCCAGCACCCCACAGTTTCGATCAGTGCCTTGGCTTTAACAAAGACCCTGGACACCCCTGTTCACTCCATTTCCTCTCATCCATTTTTTTTTTCAGGTGTTGTGTTTTTTTCTGTATCTCTCTACAGCCTCAGACAACCTTGTGGCAGACTAGGCATGGGTCCAATACATGCTTCAAACCACATAAAGAAGAAATTGGCTCCCCCACAAAGTGACCCAGCGTGCCTAACAACACACAGGGTGTACGGGTTCAGTGAGGAGTAACGACCTGCTCTGGCACTTCTTTTAGTGGATCTTCAGTATTAAGATACAAATATGTGTTAGGCTCCACATGTTAGGCTTGTTTTTGTATAATAGCAGCCTTAAAATAAAGTGGCAGTTCATCGGTCAAGATGCAGAAAAAAAAAATCAAATATCAATTTTCACAAAATATACATAGCATTTAGTCTTAGAGTTTGAAAGAATGTAATGTCTTTATTTCCCAGAGAAACATCTTCACCTTATAAACTGACCAACAAATCCATTAAAAATATGTGCTCATATGCACTGCAAAAAGTACTGTTGAGAAAAACAAAGAAAAGCAGTAAGTTAGCAATTACGAGACCACAAGAATCAATTTGGAGCACAATCTGTTCTTTTACTTTAACCACCCCCTCTTCATTTTACTTTCTTTCCATTATTTCCCATCCAACCCTCCCCTTCTTATATCTTTCCCATTAGAGCACATTTAGCGAGGCAATATATCTATTGCTTCTCTCGTTACTTTCATCTGCTGGAATAATTGAGCGACGCGATCGGCTCCTCTCCTTGCTTGCCGATAAGTCACAAACAGCATTAAGAGCATCACATGTCCACACACACAGCTGTGTCAGCTTCTCTTCTTGGTGCTCACCTCATCATAATAGACTTTTGCAGTACTACTTACAGTATATGGTACCTGAAGCACATTTTGTTCTATTATTGTATAATTCAGTTAAATTGATTGGAGTAATTAATTGTTGAAGTACAGCGGCAATATCTCATGGACACGTAAGGTTAATTTGCGATGACTATAACTCTTTCACATACTAATAGCACATAACCCTGCCATATTAATCCTGTGTGGAATATGCCGCAGCATTAATGTAGAGGATTAGTCAGTGGGATCGGTACAAGTGGATAAATGCTGATGTTGCATTATCATATTGATTGTCTTCTGCTTTTCCTTAACAGTTTCTTTGTTTATAGCAGTGGATAACATTCGAAGTTTAGAACTCTACCTCACATTGTGCATGAGTATATTACTCACCTTAGTCCTAAATGACTATAATTTATCACTAAAAGTCTGAATGATAGACTTCTGGAGCTTCAGCTGATGCCCACAGAAATGTTAAAATTTTGCCTATAAAAGTTTGGGTTAAGGTTAATCGTTGGTTTGGTATGTGCATTAGGTTAGAGATAGGGGCCAAACTTGGAATTGAGTCAGGGCATGGATTACACCCCCCCCCCCNCCCCCCCCACACACACACCCCATTCACTTTCCAAGTATGGGTGCACCATTTTCACAAAGCGTGACAGGATTACCAGTGATGCAGAGCAGATGGGTGGCACAGCAAGAAAGCTGAAATCAACAACCCCTTACCCCAAACTGATTTAATCCAAAACAAGTTGCAAGTGCAAAATTAACAACTTTTCCAAAATTCTGGATCTACAGTTTGTCGGGGTGGCTTCGTCCTTTTTCAGTTTTCTGAACATGTTCAAATAAGACTTAGAAATTAGCTGTTATTGTATGAAAGCTGCCTCACCAAGGCAGCAATAGCACTCAAGCAGGAATACAGATAAACAGATTAGAAACCATGGAAGCAGACCTGTAGCCGTGTCAACTGTGAAAACTGCATTTAAAGTGAAAGAACATGACAGATATGCCCAAAACAACTGATTCCAGGAGGCCCAATGGCCTTGTCTCCTGTCTGGATTTTGTGTAGTCTGTAGAAATGCAGTAACTAGGCAAGTATCCCTGGCTGTGTAGGCTAAAGGAGGACTATCTTTAATTTTAAAAAGGTTTGGTGCCACTCAGCTGAGGGTGCTAATTGAGATGTTAAGGTGGGGGACTGGTGACTATGTTAGACCAGCATTTCATTGGCTCCATATTTCTCTTTGATGAAGAGCTGTTGTGTTTATTCTTCCTGTTTCCCTTTTAGTGGTGGTAGCTGGGGTTTTTAAGGGCTACCATGCACATCTGATCTGGACCATAAAGCACCCTTATTGATCCTTGTGAACTTTTGCCTCCCTCTCCCCTCAGTCCTCACAGAGCTGATGTCTATGGATTTGAACACAGTCAAGGAGAAATCTATAGCTGGGGGAAAGATGATTAAGTGTAGCCACACAAAGGAAAAGGATATAGGACTTTTTTAGAGGGCATTGAGTCCAATTAACTAGACTCTACCAAAAAATCAATACTTGTCACCAAGGATTTCACTAAGCGATCTGAACAGAGATTTTAGTGAAATTCATTGATGTAGTCCCCCTTTTTTATTGTTCCTGTCTGTGGAGTGCATGTGTAAAATATGTATTCTGTCTTAGTATCTGTGTGTGCTTCTTTGAGTTTGGTGTTTGTATTTGTATTTATATGATCACACCTGTGTTTCTGTCCATGGCCACGCATGATACCACTTGCCTGCCTAACAGCTACAACATCCATGCAGCCTGCTTATTACAACTACCTGCCCTTTGACCTTGTCTCAATTTGTCCATCTCTCTCTTTCATATTGAGTGAAGTCAGATTTACGATCAGGCCAAATACAGCCTACCACAACTCTGCTCTGTAGAGCTGAGCCATAGATTCCTGACAGTCTACACACAGGCCCAGGATTGAAACGTGTCCTTGAGAGGGAGGAAAAATCAATAGCCTAATGGGAAAGTGGTTATGGCTTCTCTCTCTTTTCCTCCATCCCTCCTTCTTCTCTGAGACACTTTCTGCTCAGTAACTCCCTGCGTTTAAAGTAATCTTCTCCTCAAAAGGGACAAATTTTAAAGTTGATCATTAACATAGTGCCCAGAGAAGGTAGATTAAAAAACTGATATATGATCTAAGTTATTATGCCAGTTAAAGAAGCATTGCTCCCTGTTATTACATTGGGCCACAGTAAATGGAATTTAGCCCGGGTTTTGCTCACACTGTCACCCACATGTCATGCCAATAAATCTGTGGATCAAGTGCATTAAAAAGAGGTGCTGAGAGATAGAAAAAGTAAAGACACTTCACACTGTCATCATAATATGGAGAACGGACAATATTTGTGCCTCTGAACTCAGTGGCTACCATTACAGAGGAGACAGAATGCAATTGGTATGCCAGTTGAAGGAGAAATATGATTGAATCTGTGGAACTTTTATGCTCAAAATGGCCTCTTTTTGTAACCAAGGTAAACGGGAATACAGTTGCTGAACAGGATGAATCACAATTTGAATTTCAACCTTGTGACATAATTTTGGGAAGAGGATGTAGCTAGAATGAGAAACAGATGGCAAACCTACAAATTGCAAGGAGAGGCCTTTTAATCAGTGCACAAATAGAAGAGGAAGGTTAAAAAAAAAAAAGGCCCTAATGAGGAAATTGTGATTAGAGTAGCAGTGCAGTATAANGAGGAAGGTTAAAAAAAAAAAAGGCCCTAATGAGGAAATTGTGATTAGAGTAGCAGTGCAGTATAAGGAGTAAGAAATTTGGAACAAGGTTAAGACGTAGGACAGCAAAGCATTAAGCAGTTTAAAGGCAGGAGTGCTAAATCAGAATTTTGTAACCTTCAGCAGTTCCCTTATATTTCTCCTTAAAGTTAAAGATGGGTTTTACTGAGTCAGTAAATAGCCTGGATGCTTTTGTTTTGTATGAGCATACTTTAGATCACAGAGGATATTCTAGGTGTCTTCTTCATAATTTCATGTTTCCATGTAATTCAACATGAAATATTCTTTTAACATTGGGAAACACAATGATCTGCACAAGAATTCAAAGACAGAGTTCTTTGGATCTGAAGAATACATTGTTTTTCAACACACTTGGTGATAATGACCCCACTACTAAAGCTACAGTTTACTGCAAGACGTTAAATCATATTGGCCACGAAAAGTCTTCAAGTCAGACATGGTGAAGTTCTCCCCTCAAAAACCCCAAATCAAAGTCTTGACTCATCCATCCACATCCAGGACCATACCGATAATGTTGCATGTTTGAAACCAATAAATATTATCCGCACACAAGTTACATTACTGCCAACCATTTTCCAAAGCATGAAACCATATTTTAAGATAATATAAGATATATTTCATTTGTCCCATAGGGAAATTTTTGTTGGACTCCACAATTCTGAGATAGTCAGCATACAGCACAAAAACATACCAGGCATAAACAGTATAAATATAAAAAATAAAATGACAGCATACCAAACATAAAACCAGCAGCATAAATAAAATTTTACTCTTTGTGTTAAATCTGCTTGTCTTTCAAACTCAAATGTTCAGGTGACACACCCATCTTCAAATTCAGTGTTTCGCCTGATAACACACATGCGGAAGGCACAGCCATTTTAATTTATCTGGTAAAAGCAGTTTTCTCCTGGGGCTGTGTTTCCTGGTAGATGTGCATTTTCTTTTGTGTAGCTCTGTGTTCGGTCGGTTAAATTAAATAACTTTGACAAAAAAAAAATAAAAAATTACATGTTTTTCGCTGTNCAAAAAAAAAAAAAAAAATTACATGTTTTTCGCTGTGACGGATAACTTATCCTCAGCAATTTTCTGAAACCAGTGGGTGCCTGCAAGGAAAAACAATTTGAAAATTTACCACTCCAGTAGTATTTTTGGACAATAATTGGTTGTATGCAGGTTGTATTTATTGGGCTCAAACATGCCAAACCACTGCTATAGTCCTTTAAGTTAATGTTGTAGTCAATGAGTGGACTGCATGTAATGTTAACTTGTTTATTGTATTGTCTAAAGTGATCTGTTATCATGTGAAATCGAGGATTAGCTATAAAAAAAAAAAAAAAAAANAAAAAAAAAAAAAAAAAAAGATCCAGGCTCTGCGGTTTGGAACTCATTAAACACCTCACAGAGGCAAAGCCCACTCTGCTGTGAGGTTATTTTAGCATTCATTGTACTTCCTTAAGTTCTCGCTTTAACTACGGTTCAGCCGAAGAGGGTGAAAAAAATCCATTCCTACATGGTCACATTTAATTCCCTTCATCATTTCTCAACTGGAATGAGTGAAATTGCTCCTTACCATCAGCAACTTTGCTCATTAAGAGCTCAGAGAACATTTAAATATTTCTATTTAAAATGCCTTCCCAGCAATTCCCAGAAGCCTATTTTATGCTTCTCCAGTAAGTGGATTAAACTGAATTAAAAATGAAAAGAAAAAAGGAGAGAGTTTTTTTTGTAGTGTTTGGTGAAATATAACTCAAGTTTTATATCAGACAAATAAGTATACAAGTACACCTTTAGCTCAAGCTGGCTAACTGAGCTAGCTCATTTTACAGCTAAAAGGAGAGGAAACAGTGAAGGATACTAATAAAACCACACAGTTTACTTTCTATTGTTTCATCAGCCAAACATATTTGCCCTTCTGCATTTTTTCCCTTTATGTTGTCTTTCTATCCTCATTAGCCCTCATAACTCTCAAAAGCACCATTTACCTTTTATAAATACTGCTTTTGCTGATGATAATNCCCCCCCCCCCCCCTCCTTTATTCTTAATGTGAAATTATTTCGATAAATATGTTCACTTGGAATAGAGTCACGTGTACTGTAAATTACATTACGATTTGAAGTCAGTAAGCAAGGATGGGGGTTGGCATATTCACAAAAATAGCAGCTTTAGATATTACAGTATATAAAGATCTATTGTCTGGCTGATAATAGTCTGTCCAGGTAAACTGTTGCTTCCATTATGATAATATTCAACAGCACAAAGTCCATTTAAAAGAGCACATTATTGAAAAATTGTCTGCATCCATTCAATGCAGCTCAACAGCTGTAGCAAAGTAGCCTGCTAAATATTCAAACATTGCGTCTGCATGCTTGAATATTAAATAATGTCTATTCACATTCAGCACAGTTCAGTTGAACACACAAAGAACACAAAGCTCTTCCATCTCATCCAGCCAATTGATACCGACAACAAAACCAACCATTTTTATGGTCAATAGGGACCTTCCTTTTGTTGCTTGCCTTTTGTTCCGCTCAAAAGACTTTGATGAATTTGTTTCCCTTCATCTGCATTGCGATTTGATAGGCTCAGCTTGCAAGTTAGCGTCCTTGTGCTCCAACACTGAAACACACACAGCTGTCTTCTCACACACTCGCATGCACCGGCGTACACACAGATATATTACAGACTGTAGCCTAAGCCAAGGTGAAATAGCTAATTGGTGTTCAATGTGCAGCTGGGAAATCGTCGCTCACATGCAGGGTTGGGGTGACATCTCGCTTGTCTTGAACTGAGAAAAGACTGACACAAGGGAAGTTCTTGTTGCTTTTATATTGCTGATACAGTGTGTGTGTGAGTGTGTGATGATGATGTCCTTGATTACAGAAGCTATGCACTAATCATGTCTTCACCATTCCATTTCTCTCAGGGAAACTTTCATGCTCAACTGAAAGGCTGATTCATAAAAAAAAAAAAAAAAAAAAATTGCATTAAACTTGACTCTTCCATCTTTCTTTTGTTCTGTCTCTCCGCCTCCACCTGTGTTGCTGATTTCTCCCTGCAGTCATGCCCCGTTTTGCTGAACAAGTGGAGGTAGCTATTGAGGCACTGAGTACGAACCCCCCACAGGCCTTTGAGGAGAACGAGTTCATTGATGCATCCCGTTTGGTCTATGATGGAGTACGTGACATCAGGAAAGCTGTGCTCATGATAAGGGTATGTCCATTATCTCCTCTAAGAGAGCTCAACAGATCCCGCTGGCAAAATGACCTGAAATATTTTAAAAGCTTAGCAAGAGTTAGACAGAGATGCTTCTATTTCTAGAGTCCTTCATAAATTTGATTAGATGTAATGTGAATTTGAACATATGAATAATTTTTTTTTTCTGTTACTGCTGAATAATGACTCACTGTATAAATGCATTACACTTGACTGAAATCTACTCAGTTCAGATATAATAGCTTTTCACTGCTCGCTGACTAATTTGATCATAAATATCTCCCTTCTAAAGGTACAAACTGATCTTTTGTACCCCAAAACTGAGAAGCAGTAATCCTACATCACAGGTTACATACCCAAGTGAACTCCACTCAGGCTTATGAGACACATTTGTCACACTCACTGACACCTTTCCAGTCTGCCTATACATTCTTATTTTAGAAATGATTGCGAGGGAAAACTGTGCTGCTGGCTATCATGGATTACAGTGGATGTTCTCTGATTAAAAATATATTTGCCCCAAGGATTAAGAAAAACATAATTGAAATCTGAAATGGATTTCCCATTTGAGATGTCACAGTTGCCACTTGATCTGTTTTATAAAGCTGGCAGAATATTTTACAGCATGTCAGGATAAAAATTTTGTATATAAATACAATACTAGCAACCATACATCCTCACATACCCATTCTGATGTGCAGTATCTGCATTTTGTTTTTCCCTGAACTGGCCCTTCTTGCCTTTCCATGGTGAATCATTTATTCAACTTTATGCAGGCTGGAGAGTTTCCCAGTGCAGCTCTGGAAAAAAAATCTAATTACGGAAAATAATTTGATGTTGGTAAATAATGTAAAACAGGCGGCTTTGAACTGCTTGGGACCAACTGGCTTCATATTCTTGTCTAAGTTCAATTACTTTCTGAGGAAACAACTCGGCAGATCCCTGCTTTTTCTATTGTCTAACTTCATCTACCAAGAGCAAATGATGCCGTGTCATGTAATAGTGATTGTGCACACATTTCATATGTTTGTCAACAGGGCTTTTCTGCCTGCATTTGTATTGTATTTCCATCTAACATGGAAGGAAGTTACTCTTGCATGCATGTACATTCTGGTCGTGAAAACAATGACGCAACAGAAACCCCACTGATACTTGAATTACTCATATAGAGTTCTGACTCTTAATTTTGTGACACCGCTGTCTGTCATATGCTGTGCTGGTCTATGAGTTAAAATTCCCAACAAGGCACTATATATTGAAAATGAGAACGCAGGGGAACTTATCATGTCCATTACTCAGGATTCAGGCACAATGAGGCATGAAGGCAAAGAAAATTGTCCTTTTCGCCTGTCAATCCAGGAGTGATGTGATTTTTACTTTTTCTGAGTCTCTCTTACTCTCTTGCTCTTTCTATGACTTTCTTTCTTTTTGATCCACAGACTCCAGAGGAGCTGGAAGATGACTCTGACTTTGAACAAGAGGACTATGATACACGCAGCAGGACAAGCGTGCAGACTGAAGATGACCAGCTTATTGCTGGACAGAGTGCTCGGGTGAGTGGATGGTCACTTCCCAACTGTGCTGCAATTTCTTGAATTGGCTACATTCCAGCAGATTGGAACATGTTTTATAAAACTAAGAAAAAAAAACAAAACAATTTGGGTTATGTTCAGGCAGGGCAACAATAACAAATTCATTGTTGTTGGTTCAGAAGTACTTTGAGGTGCAAGTTGAACTGCATATTACTCCAACCTCCTCATTCCCTGGCCATACTCGAATCAGTTTATCTAACTAGTTTCACTTTCATAGCATTAAAAATCAATTTAAATGATCCTAATAAATTGGATTATTTTAAATAAACAGTGTTCAGGGATGGCAGGTGTAAAATTGCAATCACAAACAATGAAGTAATTGCCAAATCCCTTTCAGATGGTAAGAGAGAACACAAAATACAGTATAGTGCTGTGCCAGGGCCTCAGTTGCTATCACCAGGGCTTTGGGCTTTGTGCATATTAGTGATTTTTCACTTGGGCCCAGCTTAAAGAACATTAAAAGGGTATCAGTGCCTGCACCTACTCAACAACAGAGAGATAGCAGAGGTGTGTTTCATGCTGAATGAATTGCAGATGGCAGGAGTGTGATTTGGCCCTGTGCCGCTCCCTGTGCTAGAGTCCTTTATTGTACTGCTGAGGCCTCTACCCAGCCTGCACACACACACACACACACACACATGCACACACACACACACACACACACACACANACACACACACACACACACACACATGCACACACACACACACACACACACACACAAGGGGAAATGAATAAATGAAGCAAAACCAAAACTGGAGCTTTCAATTGTTGTTTGTAGTGCCCATACAGCCTCTGCTCCCATATGATGACTTAAGGCTGTTTTACACTGAAGCAATTTGAAGCGTGAATAAATTGCATGGGAATTAAAAACTACATCAGTTAATGAGACTAAACACATACATGGTGAAACTTCACATCGCAAAAATGTGGCAATTATTTTATTTGCTCCGAGGTCGATTTTTTTTTTCCTTCTTTCACCTGCAGCAAGAATGGATCAGCCAATCAAAACTGTCATCACACATCACGTTTTATGTTTGATCAGTGCACATCTCAGCACAGTTTTAATTTGTTAGCCTGTGCTTAACGGCCCGGCCTAAAGGTCCGGTTCATCCACGGCGCACAGTCCATGCATCCATCCGGCATGTGTGCCTTTATGCATGGACTGTGTAATAAAACTGCGCTTAGACATTAATGTGACCTAAGACACACTGCCATACGTTGTTGTGGATTGACTGGCTATCTGAAATTTGTCCTCTGCCTCCTCAGATGTGGAGCTCGCATCTCCAGGACATGTTCAAAGTGGCCCACCAACATTCTGAAATCTTGTCTGAAGCGTCATAGTAAAGTTTCAGCTCCTGTATCAGACAGTGAAACTCCCCGTATTCTTTCCTTCCCTCCAGAATTGGATGAATCCATAAACATTTTCCCTTCTTCTCTGTCAAAAGGATCAGCACCAGATCATCATCACTGGATGAAGTTGAATCTATCTTCATGTCCTGTCGCGTCGCGAAACTTTCTTAATGAGCAGTCATAAATTTGCATTGCGAGAGTTGTAAATAGTTTTGACACGACCGTTTCACGGCAAAAATACTTGCATATTTGTGCCACTTATTCGCATCGTGCCTGGTGGTAAAACAGCCTTTAATAATTAAGATACAAACTTGGAATCTATGGGTAAGTGAAACCAAATTAGACTTTTAAATGGATGTGGACACACAGCAGAGGACCCAGTTCTGAACATTTGGGTGTTCCACACAGCCCCCCACTGTTCTGTGTGGGGTCACTGGGAGCTGGAGCCTATCGGGTCATTTGATCACCAGTCTTTTACAGTGCTATCACATACAGATAGACAAACTCGCACTCAAATTCACACTAAAGGGCAATTTAGAAGTGCATACATTTGGACTCTGGGAGGAAACCCAAACACTCAGGGAAAACAAAATGCATCCCTGTTTTTAAATAAGCTGGAGCCAACTGATTGTGGAAACAGGCAGCATCACTGTTTTTTCTCTTGGTAATCACAAATCTGTCTTGTGGATATTTTCACTTCTGCCTGCACGTTTTCATCTCCCCCCCACTGTGAAATTGACGTCACACAGATCCTAGCAGACTCTCATAGCTCAGCAAACGCAGACGTATAATTTGGCCTTTATTCTTGAAGATACTGGAGATAAAACCCCCTCTCATTTCTCCTCTTGCAGCATTTTAACAAACTAGTGAACCAGTGAATATTCTTGATAAAACCCCAGAATTGTTTTAAAATGTTGCATCATTTATTGATTTAATTTGAATTTCTGAAGAAGCCATACCCTTCAGCCAAAATTAATTTGCACATATAAGAACAGAATGAGAATTTAGAATATGTTTATGCTATGCATAAAATATGATCCTAACTGGCTCCAGAACAACCAAAGCAGCGAAATAAGTAGATGCACAAGTGGTTATTTTGTAGATAGACCAATAATAATAATTATTATATAGAAAATACCTTTTGTGGTAGAATGCAAAAATTTCCACGTTTCATAAAATATCTTAGTTAAAGAGAATTTTGTTTGGAGTTTTGTTTAATTCATTACTCATCTCATAAAAATGAGTCTAGCATTGTGAATTCTGAAACCACAGACAGAAAGAACAGATCCTGGCTTTGAGTGCGCATAAGTTGCTCCAGGATGACAATGGGGGTCCACAGTGCATTTGTCAGGGTGAGAAGTGCTGTGATTTGGTTATATGTACACGCCCACTTAAGGCTCCCGCAGTGGAACGCTGTAGGGCCATCTGAGCTTCAACACACCAACACATCCACACAAAGGATCTTCACAACACATAACTAGTTTTTCTGGCATGTAACTGTGCTTTGAGTGGGCTGTACTTCTTAGCAACAGTTGGGAGTCGCAACATGTCTATTATTATGTGCTCATGTAATACAGGATGGATTAAAAGGCACCATGACCAATTGTCACGTATGTGCTCACACTTATAATTAACGTGCTATGCATACAAGCTTGCTCTCACATGAATACCTGACATGATATCTTGGCATGCTTTCTGAAGCAATTCATCTTACTGTATTTTTACATTTAGTACAAATGTCTATATTATGTTACGTTCACATTACAGACCGAAGGGGTCCATGTATGATTTCTTTTTTTTTTCTTGTGAACAAACCTAATCTTATTTTTTCATATCAGATTCGGGCCACTTGCATATGTGGTAATCAATCTGATTTATATCTGATCACTGGCTATATAACCACTGTGTAAACGGTCAGATCGGAGAGTTTATGTGGGGTTTTTTACATCATACTTCTCTGGTGCATTTGTTGTCATCTTGTCATCTTTCAGTGTTTGCACGTAGCAGTCTGGTAAAAATATATATGGAGGACAGATACAACAGCACAAAGGTCATTGAAGAGATGAGGAGAATTTGTTATATATATATATGTGTGTGTGTGTGTGTGTGTGTGTGTGTGTGTGTGTGTGTGTGTGTGTGTGTGTATGTGTGTGTAAAGAAGCTTCCATCTAAACTAAACTAAACTAGAGGTTCATATTGGAATATTCCTGTTTTCAGTTCTTCACTACAATGAACAACAAAACAACAAAATGCTTGAATGCACTTGAATGCACCACTAGGAAGCATTTTTAGATCACTGCGTGTTTTTTATTGCACTTAAACGCTAAAATGACGTAACTTCAAGAAAAACCTGAGTACACATCTTGTTGGCGATGATGGATTACTTATCCCAAGAACGTTTCAAGTATCAACAAGTTCATTTTAACAGCGTACCAGAATGAACTGAACCAGTGACGGTCTGGAGGGTAGGAAAACATTTTTTAATTCACCATTCCAGCAGTAACGTTACGTGTATGAAAATTAAATATATTAGGCTCAAACATGCAAAATGGCCAGTATGGTTCTTTAAGGGCTATAACGTAAACGTAGCCCAAGACATGCTGCACAAAAAAGGCCTCTCTCACAGTTCACAGATATCGCCTTTTTTTCCCCCACTAAGACACTTTTATGCCCTTGGACAATATTTACACATGCAGAAGGCAAGCACATCCATAAAAGATGTGTTTGCTGTGAACGGCTTGTGAAATGCCCAGTCAGTCTGAGCCTGTCATGTCAGGATAAAGCTTGCCGTTCTCTCACGGTCATGCCAAGTGCACACTGGTGCTCTGTATTCAAACGGACAAGACGAAGCATAATCCATTTTCTCCATAGGAGCTGACATGAGCACACTGAGGTTTACAGTCATGATCCCTCCAAGCCGTTCCAGTGAGGGAGTATCTCACACACAAGACACAGGCATGATCTCTCTCTCTCTCTCTCTCTCTCTCTCTCTCTCTCTCTCTCACATATCTGTTGCTCAGGGCAGAAAGAAATCAAATCCAGGGCAGTCTCAGGAGCTGTTGTTCCCTGTGCTTTGCCTTATGTGGCGCTTCACTTGTCACTTCTATTATACTTGCGCAAAACGCTAAGTTATTAGAGCAAACATGCATAGTAAGAGGGCTGCAAAATACACAGGGGAAGGAAGCCTGTTCACAGTGTTTCCTTCTGTTAGAGCATGCAGATACGGACACAGCCTCACCTTCTAGAACATGCCACAGATAACGCACAGAGAGCCAAGCACAAAGCCCCTCCCTCCTCCCTCCTCCACATCTCTTAACCCAGTGATTGGATAACACTGTTGATAGGTCATCCATAAAATTGAACTCTGAGTGTCTGAGCAGTTTATTTCAAATGAAACAAATTAAAGTCATTTCAAGACGCTACGCTAAGGAAGAAACCCAGAAAGCGCTCTAATCCCTGCAGACGTAGCCGAGTCGCAGAGTGTATTGGCAGAGCACTCCTTGGCTGGATTTGCCACTATGTTAAGCTCCCAAGGCCCGCTCCTTGTTGTTATCAGTAAAGTAGGGGAAGGGATTTTGAGGATAAGTGAATTCTAGAGAGCAGGGGAGGGGGCTTCACCTAGTGCTTACCCGCTCCCCTGACGTCCCAATTGGCTCTTGTGTTTTCCCCCCTACTGCAGCTTTTTTTTAGTGTTCAGAACCTCTCTCTCTCTCTCTCTCGCTCTCTCTCTCTCTCTCTGACGTTCTCTCTTTTTTATCAAACTATTTTCAGATTCAGTTGGCATACCAACTAAATCCCTCACACTGTCTCCCCAACCTCCCTTGATCCCTAATTTTAGAAAAGGAATTTCAATCCAAATTGTTGAGCTTCAAGACTTTTGCTGCCTGCAGCTGTTTGGGAGAGCAGTTTTTCTTGGTTAAGTGCATCTCAAATACACAAGCAATGACGGGAAACATTTTAACTACACTAAGAAAACCAGACATTTGGAATATTTCTCAGTTCCATCCTTCATCTCACCTTTTACATAGCATGGACCATTATAGCTGTACTCTTTATTGCTGTACCTACCAGTCTGACAGAAGCAGCACATTGTTCAGTGTAATAATAGAAATAAGTGAATAATTGATGCTTCAACAGTTGGGAGAAGCCAAGATATGAGCAGCAAAGATATGCTAATGGCTGCCCTCAAGTCCAGAGGTCTGTGAGGGGATTCAGTCATGCTGATGAATTTCTGTCTGCTAGTTCTGCCCGATGGCACAACGCACTCACCTGTGTCGCTATTGATTAGGGAGCAATTATAGTACAGCATTTCCTACATTATATGTTTGGCTAATCACAGCACCATACCCTGGAGAATACTGTATTTTAGGTGGAATAAAGACACAAAGCTGAGGGATCATTCTTGACTGAAGTGTCTTCACTTTTGTATTGTTTTAATGCATATTTGGAAATATTTGTATTCTTATTCAGGCTTTTCTGATTTTGAAGTAGTGAAGTTTAAATCTACAAAACAAAAATGTATTAAGGATATGATTCAGCATTTGTTATATAAGACAAACTGAAAAAAACAGGACTCTAGGGCTGAAAAACACTGAATCAAGTTGCCTGACACAGAGTCCTGATATATCACCCTAACGTTGTTATGGATAAAGTATTAGCAAATAATTGCCAAATTATACATTCAACAGACACAGACAAAACACACTGCAAATGTGTTTCTGAGAAATCTTACTTTACTTAATGCTTACTTTTTTTTTTTTTTTNTTTTTTTTTTTTTTTTAGCTCCGTTTTGTCTCCACCAACTCCTGAGAAAAATATGTGGGTTATTGACTTTGCTAAATACTTGACTTTCTTTGACAGTTGGTCACTAAATTTACACACATTTTCAAAGGAAACAGCTTCCTTCTTCTGTTGGAAGGAGGGTTGATCAGCAATGAGTTAATGAAAGCTCAGTAGAGCTGCGGTTTATTCATCACCACAAATGATCCTTTAATATTACACAATCAATTGACTTTGTTAACAAAACATTTAGTAAAGCAGACTTAAAGTTAGCCCAGTGTGTGAGAGGCTGTCAGTGTCATATTTACCTTAGGGATTTGATAAATAATTGATCACTAAATTAATTTGTAGGTGGGCAGATATTCTTTATAGCAGTGGCGGGCCGTGTATTTTACACTTAGGCCTTCAGTGCTATCCTCCCACAATTAAACTACCATCTAATAACCTCACCATGACACTAGGGCTATAGGCTGTTGTCATTTGACGTAACCAGTCCATATTCACAGCAGCAACAGTAACCCTTATCAAGTGGAATAAAGTGATGTAACACGAGGATCAACACCTATGACAGTTACAACACACTAATTGCAGAGACATGAATACATGGTGACTGAAAGCATCAAGTATGTAGCATTATTACGCATTATGACAAGATGCTGCATCACAAATAGACATGGCAGTGTCACTACCAAAGAAACAAGAACAAACTCATAACAACCATCACATTTATTCATACGACCAGCAAGCAAGCAAAAAACACAAAAACACTATCAAGATTCAACAGGCTTCCCCACAGATTCCAGCCACGTAAAAATCCATCAAACTTATCAAAGCTGCTCATCATCTGAAGACAAAGTCCATCCTCTTTTCTTTCTTTATAAAGAGTTCAATGACAGCTGTACAGCACATCGCTGCATTTCAGTTCCAAAATGTGAAGGTAGTGTTGCCAGTCAATCCATTTCTTCTCCTCCTTCAGCCATTGTGCATTAAAAAACAACAGGACTAAGTAAAAATCGAAACAAAAAATCTAAAGTAATACATCTAAAAATCTAAATGTCAAGAAAGAAAGTTTAATTAAATCTTAGATAATGCTACGTTACTTGCTAGCTAGTTTTACTTCAGTTAGTTAACTGACTCTCTTCTTCTGATGAATTTTCATCAGGCTGCTCTCCACAACCTGGTCCTCTGATGACGCAGGCCTAGGCCAGCGAAAAGGCCCTGGCATGTAAAAGAATATGCCCAACATGGCAAACTCAAAATCTAATTGGTTAAATAATACGACAATCAACAACATCATCCCCATTTGCTTGAATAGCAGAAGGGATTCACTCGAGATTCTGAAGGCCTCAGCCTAGATTTTTTTACCCGGAGACAGCACAGATGGAAAATCTGATTGGATAAAAACTCTAATTTATATGAGCTGCACTGGAAGCAGCGCGACTGAGGGAGAGAGTAGCGATGAAATGACATTACTGATAAACTGATGGGAACAAACTTTGTAAAATACATATAGCATTAATTAAAATATATATTAAATTATANACTGATGGGAACAAACTTTGTAAAATACATATAGCATTAATTAAAATATATATTAAATTATAAAAATTTAATTTATTGATTCTGACAATCTCGCTAGGCCAGCAGTGCTGGCCCTGACGGCCCACCACTGCTTTTTAGCACCGATAGAGGAAGGTGAAAGGTAGAATAGGCACTCAGATCCACCATCTGTCCTGTGCAGGACTTGTAATTCCTAGTGGCTATACTTGTGAGCACAGTTTCCTTGTTGGAATGATTAGCTTGTATTGGGCAGGATAAATACAGTTTTTAAGCCCTATTTAATGGGATATCATTGTTTGTGTTTGTTGTTTGTGTGTCTTGACACTAGTAGCCAGCAGGAATCTTCAGCAGCTTTGAGGGTTCTGGTTGGCTTGCTTATACCATTAGGTTTTTTTCAAGCAAACTCTCATCAAAGCCTGTGCAGCACACTGCTCACCGACTGATCAGTAGATGTTGACACATCTGTTGGTCTCCGATGAAACAGTTGTCAGATGGTGCTGCAAATGGACACGTGCATGCCTCTGTGCCTCTCTATCCTTGTCTCTAATAACAATTTTCTTTCAATTTTATTTTATTTCAGTTCTGCCATACCCCCAGCTGGAAGCTTTTCCAGCTTATGTCTTTGTAAATATTCCAGGAGCTCGTCAAATGTAGTTTTGTTTTCATTTTCTTCTTGAAACATCTGCCAAGGTTACATAAAGGTGATGCACTTTCTCACAGTCAGGCCATGCTGGCTTTACTGTGAGATAAGGTTTAAAAAGGGAGGGAAAAGGAGGACAAGGGCAATTATTTCATTAAGAGAATGGTCATTTGTGGAGGACAGTCAATAATAGATGAGGCTAAAAAAAAACAATAGTGTCTTTTTTTTTTTTTTTTTTTNTTTTTTTTACTGTACTCATTTTCTCTTTCTGTCTCGAGTCAATAGAATCGACCTAATGAAAACCAGGTTACTCTTCCTTCCATCTCACCTTCCTGCCATAATGTTGAACAAATGCATTATTCATTCTCTGGTGTAAGAAACGAGGTAATTATACATTTATCTCCCAAATAATACTGGGTTCTTACTGCGCTTGTGACCTTGCCACAAAATTTATGCCATTTTGGACCTTTCCCCAAAGGCCGCTGAGTGAGCAAATGTATTCTCCTGAAGAAAAAAAATGACAATGGATTTGTTCTCTGGTTATAAGATTTTAGGGGTTTAGAAAGGGTCAGTCTTTAAATATGAAGTTTAGAACTTTATTTTGAAGCGCTTCAGAAGGGCACAGTATAGTCAGACTTTAAACTTAACGTTCAAGTTTTGGGGAGGATTAAGAAACAGATAGAAAAAAAAGAACAAACGGCGCTGCGGTTCTTGTCTTTATACGCTTTCCTTTGTGCTCTCTCTTTAACTAATCCTTTTCCTATTTGCCCCCTACCTCATTTCCTATCATTCTGTCCTCCCCAACCTTATCTCACTCCTTTACCTCAATTATGCTTCTCCAGCATTTTCCCTCATTTTGAACCACCCTCCACATTTATTATTCTCCTCTAATGTACTCCCTTCCAACCTCATCTTCCTCTTTGCAAGCATTAATTTGTCAAGTCATATTTCCTTGTTGATTGTCCAATAGGCCATCATGGCTCAGCTTCCCCAGGAGGAGAAGGCCAAGATTGCTGAACAAGTGGAGAGCTTCAGACAGGAGAAGTGCAAGCTGGATGCAGAGGTGGCCAAATGGGATGACAACGGCAATGACATCATCGTGCTGGCCAAGCAGATGTGCATGATCATGATGGAGATGACAGATTTTACCAGGTAAAACTGACAGCAAGTAGGATTGTTAAGAAACAACCTGGATCTTGATTGAATCTTATTGTGCTTTACCAACTCTGATTTGAGACACAAAAGTTTGATATAGGAAATGTAACATCTTTGTTGTTATCAGGCTACATAGCATTGATGTAATTTAATGGATGCTGTGTTTTCATCTAGAGTCTTCTCGCTTGTGCTTGGTGCTAAAAACCAACATCTTTCTTCTTAGTCTCTCCCATCTGGGCTCAATGGGTTAATCCTATGATAGTCAATAATGCCAAGCTGATTATACCTTGTCTAATATATGGACTTGTGATTCAGACCACAATTATAAGGCCTGGAACCCAACCAAAGTAATAAGCAGAACAATAATGACGAGTAATTCTGGGTATGAGGCTCTTATTGCACCACTATGACCTGTAGTGACCTAAATAACACAAGCTGGCATCATTAAACGTGGAAATTTCAGCTCAGTAGCGACTAAAAATGAGACATCACACACAGGTTAACACTTATTTTAGTCACATTAACTTTCCCCGTGCCAGCAAGTAAAGGAAAACAAAATGTGCTGATTTGTGGGCTATTCATTCTATTGTCTTACATTTTTCCTGTAACTGCCCTGAAACTTCTTCCTGTTTTCCTGTAAAAATGCCTTATTTTGTCCTCTTCCAATATCTGTGAAGTCTGAAATGTCATGTTGGTTGATTTTAATGCCTTGTGTTCATGCTACAAGACATATTTACAGTAGAATGTTCTAGTATAGAACAGTTTTCACACACACACACACACACACACACAAAACTCCACTTACACTCTTTTTCCCCCTTCCTCACTTCTTGAATTTTCTCAGAGGAAAAGGCCCCCTGAAGAACTCCTCGGATGTCATCAATGCAGCAAAGAAAATTGCAGAGGCTGGTTCTAGGATGGACAAGTTGGCCCGTGCTGTCGCAGATCAGGTAACTTCTTTGCAACTGTGTTTGTATCTGGCATTGTATTTTTATCTTTAAAGTTTAAAGCGTAATTAAAGCTTTTGGGCTTTTTTTTTCTGTCTTTCTTTTTTTTTTTTTTTTTTGTAAATATTATATTAATCTGAAATGGTCCTTGACTGTATCATTGTAGCTCAAGGCATTTTTGAGTTGGAGTAAGTGGGCATGGCCATTGGAAATCTTAATTTGGGCACTGATGGGCCCAACTGGATGTAAAGGCTATGTCGCCACATGGCTGTTTCTCCCTGCGGGGCCAAACATTGAGGGAGCAAGACAGCAGAACTAAGATGTGTCTCTAATATAATTAGCTCCCAACCAAGGTGTTGCATTCATTATCAGATGAGTACCTCTCTAAAACACGCTGACAGACCATTTTCAATATCTAATCAATCAGTTCTCTGTGCCTAGGGAAGATAGAAGCAAAAAGAAATAAATGTCCATGTGCGTATGTGTGTGTACAGCAAATGAAGTGGGAGGTTTTTAAGAATGCCAGCAGCACTCCAGGTAATGCATAATGTTCTTTATTTCATCTGTCTCTAATAAGCAGGGAGAATAAACTTGGGCACAAGATTCACTGATTTATTAAGACTGCCTGTTGACATTGTAATTGCAACTGCTGTTAGCTACTAAAGTCTTGGAATAATTATAGCTGCTCTCGGTATCACAGGGTTTGTGTCGGCTTCCTTCCAGTGCTTCTGAGACAAATAAATCCCAGAACTCACATCAAAATTTACAAACACAATAATCATTTTTCAGAAGTCCTGAAATTAGCATAAGGCCTGTACACATAATCAACACAGTTGTTTTAACTTTTATGCCATGCACCAATCAGATGACTGTACAGGTACTTATCAGTGATCTGTGGATGAAGATGTAGGAGAAGCTTCTTTCATGTGCATGACTATCTATAAATATACAATAATGATTATTCGATTTAGAAAACTGTTTCAGTAATATATATGAAAGTATAAAGTATACTTACAGGATGAAATCTGTTTCACATTTATTCACCAGACATATTCTTCCCAGTATACTCTTAATCAAAGGAACAGGTGGAGATTACATTAAAGTACACATTCCTGCAATATTGTCTAGTTTAATGGACCATCGGTAATGCCTTCCCATAAACTTAAAGCCAGCTGCTGTCCAACACATCTTACACTATTTGGTGTTAAGGCCCCCATATACTTCAAAAGACCTACAAAAGAACAGGACCTATAACATTGGATGCAGTAGTATAATCCTTAAGAGCTGGAGTTCTGTTTATGCCATTCTGTGTTTGGGGGGGGGGGGGGGGGNTTGAGGTGGCAGTGAAAGAGACTTAAGGCTATTATACACCAGAGGTGACTAATTTGTTCAAAGATCTTCTACGAATCATACTCTATTAATGATGGAGCCTTTCACATCAACCACAGAGTTTCGCTTGATGCAACTGTTGCTCTTTTTTTTTAAATTTTTTGTTTTTCAGATTAAGCTCGATTTTTTTCCNGATGCAACTGTTGCTCTTTTTTTTTAAATTTTTTGTTTTTCAGATTAAGCTCGATTTTTTTCCCCAAAATTTCGCCTGCGAATACAACTCACTGCATCAATCAAGGCAAGGCAAGTTTATATGTATAGCACCATTCAGACACAAAGGCAATTCCAAGTGCTTTACTTTGATATAAAAGACGTAAAATTAAGATAAAGATAAGGAAATTAAAATGCAAAATAGAATCAATAAAACAGATAGTTTCAAAGATTAAAGACAATAAAATTGAAAGTTTAAGAGTTAAAAGAAGTGCTACAGTGCAGATATAAATACCCTTAGGTTTAATAAAAGGCAGTGATGAAGAGAAATGTTTTCAGCCTGATTTGAAAGAGCTTAGTGATGTGGCTGATCAAAGCATCGTTTGCTGGTAATGTCACACTCAAAATATTCAGCAGGATCGTCTGATTGGTTTTGTGTCACAGAATGCTGTCTTGTATGATAAAGAGCTTCATTATGACAAGTCATAATAATTGGCCTGCAAAATTAATTTATTTGCGTTGCTCTTGGTGTGTAACAGCCTTTACAATCAAACAGAGAGAGAGAGAGATTATGAATAAAAGAAGGTAAAGAAGACATAACTGAGAAATGTTTGTTTGTCCTCTAAACCAGAGTAGGAAGATGGAGAAAGTTTTATTTATTCAACAGATGCAGAGTTTAGATGTGTATGTGTCGTTTCTACAGCAGAAAAGATAAATGACAAAGTTTGCCTTGGGGGTCCTACACAAAGAACATTGTAAGAGCCTGATTCACCCTGTGTTGAGCTTTGCAAGATGCCTTTTTTTTGCCCTGTGAGTTCTACTTTGTACGAAGCATACAGGGGTCTTTAGAGTACACTTAGCCTTCAGCTGACCTCAAAGATTGTTAAGTCAAAGCTGTCACTGTTGGCTGGCACGCCTCATGTCACACTGTCATGCTTTCAAGAACAGAATCACACCATGGAGACATGGGAATATGTCTTTTACAGAGCAATTGCCTCCAATCCAAGAGATGTAGAGGAAAAGCTTCAATGTGTGTGTGAGTGTAAATAAACATTTTTGCTTGGCTACACATGAGAACATTTAAAGAATGCAGGTCTTCAGCTGTGTTGTAGCTTGTGTGTTTGCATGTGTTGTTTTGAGCAGGATTTGGAACAAAAAAGATGAAGTAAGCATGAACTTGTGTTTGTCTGCTTATGTATTCACCTCTTGGCTAGGTTGTTGCAAAATGATGATCAATGTTTTAACAGGGTTTAGGTGGGAGTGAACCTGTCACATGGTAAATAACAGGCAGAGTCACTGTCTGAATCAACAGTTGCTGCAATAAAAAGAGCAGGTGGCTTGCCATTTTTAATTCTCACTTAAATGCTTCAGAGACCGCTGTGAGCTGATCTTCAACAGCCTTCTGTTGCACTTCAGACATCAGAGCTGTGTTCAGCAAAATGAAGGGCAGCTTAAGGACCTTTTTCAGTGTATTTATTACCTCTGTCAGGAGGATTTTAGGGCAAAGTCATGATTATTAATTGGAATCATAGGGAATTATCAGACGCAACCCAAATAAATAGTTATTCGCTTAATGTTTTATAGCTAGGCAGCAGGGGATTGCTACTGTTTCACTAACTGATATCTTAGCAAGCAAACGCATTAATTAAAGGAAATATGAGCCTTAAGGCTGGTTACAATAATAATAACTTTATTTATGTAGCACCTTTCTAAATCAAAGTTACAAGGTGCTGCACAGAGTAGACATTAAAAAAAAAAAAAGATAAAAGCCAAGGAGACAAAAACAACAAATATGTAAAAGAACAAATTAAATAACCACAAAAAACAGTGCAACAGTTAAAAGAAGGCCTTATGATAAAAGAAGGTTTTCAGTAATGTTTTAAAAGAAGACACTGACCTAGCCAGTCTGAGATCTTCTTGCTTGGAATTCCACAGCTTTGGGGCACAGACAGCAAAGGCCCAATCACTTTTGGTGAGATTCAGGAACGATCAAAAGGTTCCTGCCAGAGGATCTCAAACAACAGTCAAGCTCATAAGGAGTTAAAAGATCATAGATATAAATAGGCACCTGATCATGTAAGTTTTTAAAAACAAGCAATAAAATCTTAAAATCAATTCTAAAACTAACTGCTAACAATGAAGGCCAGCAAGAATTGGAGTGATGTGGTCATTTCTTCTGGAATGAGTTAAAAGCCAAGCAACAGCATTTTGAACTAACCGAAGCCTATGACTGTTTCCTTTACTGATAATTTATTAAGTCATTAATTAATTATACTTAAGGCAGACTCAGATGCAATAGCGGGTGCACAGAAAATGTGATGTAAATTGCGGCC
This sequence comes from Lucifuga dentata, assembly GCA_014773175.1. Classification (NCBI taxonomy): domain Eukaryota; kingdom Metazoa; phylum Chordata; class Actinopteri; order Ophidiiformes; family Bythitidae; genus Lucifuga; species Lucifuga dentata. The sequence continues at coordinate 28,662 of VXCM01003700.1, read as the reverse complement.
AAAACAAGCAGGTGCGCATACTGCATTTGAGGGTTGTTCATGAGGTCATGAAGCACTCAAAATCTGATATTACAGTAAATGGACAACGTCCACATAACATAAATGTGTCTTCATCAACGATTGGTCAAGTGAAGAGGCAGAGAGGAAGGAGAAGTATATACAGTAGGAGAAATGGAAAGCAACTTTGACAAATGACTGGCAGGAAGTACTGGCACTTACATGAATGCACCCCTCTGTGCCTTTTTTTTTGTGTTGCAGCCAATGCAAATAACAGCAATTCCTCCTCTTTGTTCAATAACAACTCTCCTCTCACTACCTCGATATTTTGGTGTGGGCTGAACCAGAAGCTACTTCTGTTCTCACTGGTTTGTCCTACAGCACCACAGTTCTGGCATTTAAGTATACAGTCGTTATGTGTGATTGTCTTAGCTTCACGAGAACCATGAATGCCAGGACACGCTGGCGGTCTGTTTTCAGAGCCGTCTGAGTCTGCATTGCATCCATACTAATCATGTACCAGGCCTTAGATTCACACAAGTTTATTACTAAACTACTAACTACAATTACAATACATCAAGAAGTTACCATGTAAGTAAGTTTGGGTAAATACATTATTGCAGATTATAAAAAAAAAATGTTTAATGGAAATCAGAAGTCAAATCAACTAGTTTGTTCAAGCTGATTGTGAACAGCACATTGGTAAGAACAAAGGATGTTATGTTTTGATAATATAATTTAACAACAATTTGGAATCAAGTTAGAGGAATGCAGTTTGTTTTCTAAAGCACCGGTATTGACGGTTGATGAATGGAAGGTTGATATGAGTGTTTCTGGATCACATGTCTTGTAATGCTTTATTGGTCTAATGCTGAGTCTCGGTCTAGTCTTTTGTGGAGTTGGTTGGAACAGCGCTGGATTAGATCTAGATTATGCTATTGTAAATTGATTTATTTATACATGTAAATGAGCATGTTCTGAATAAGCCACTCCTGCACACATATCTTCTTCACCTGGTGGACACTCCTTGTACTCTGATTATACAACACGGCATATTTTTTCAGTGAATTCTGAAATCCTATTGTGTCCATGTATTTGTCTTACTCACTTTGTATCTTAATCGCAGTACAGATTAAAAAAAAAAAAAGAGTACCGCCTTTTCTTTCTCTATATCATCATAATAATAATAATAATAATAATAATAATAATAATAATACATTCCATTTATATAGTGCTTTTCTAGAAACACCAATAAAATCAGACATAACAATAACATAAACATCAGTTTCCTGACAAGAGCACAGACAGGTGGACTCAGAGTGGATAAGCCACCTCAAAAAGGTACGTTTTGACTATATTATATCTGAATATAAGCTTACTATACTATATTAATAGAACAAAATTTTTGTTTAGGCTTGTTGGGCCCTGGCTCAATTGAGTTTCCTTTTATTTATATATATATATATAAAGTTTTATATGAGGAGGCAAAAGTTTGCTTTTATGAAGCAACTTAGTAAAATTACCCAACAAATAACAAGCATTTTGCATTCTCACATTATGGTCGGTAACCTGTATTTGAAAAGAGCACCGCAGCTTGACAGAAAGAATAAAGCTGCTTCACTGCAACAAGACAGGTCCCTTAAGTAGCAAATCTTGTCGCTGTGACTCCACATCAGCCCTATTGATGAACATGTATAAGGCAGGAGGCCATGCTGCGTGAATGGGTGGGAGGACAGGAAGATCTTTTATACTCGTTTAAGCATAGTGCTTGACGTCGACAAACCCCCTGAGGCACCTCACCCCATTTCACTCCAGCAGTGCCTTTTTCTACTCTATTTCACCAACTCCATTTTCTCTACTCTGCTTCATTCTTTAAGTATGCCTCCTATAGAAATGAGCTGAATGGTTGAGGGCAGCCGCAGAACATTAGGTCCGCCTATTGTGAGACAGTGATTAGCGAATGTTATGGCTCTCCAGAAGAGCAATGGCATGTGAAGTACCACTCTTCTTGATACAAATGGTCTTTGATTGCTGGATAACGCGACAGCGCAGTCTCTTCTGGGTGGATTTCATCGTTTTGTTGGTGGCCATTGTTAGTGTGTGCCTCAAAAATTGTGTTGGTTTTGCAGGTTATTAAAGCGTTGTTGCGTTACCCTCTGAGCATTCATGAGACAAATTAATACATATCAGGTAGATGAAGACTGGAATTAATCAAGGTTCCCACTGAAAAAGTATTAAGCTGAAGAAAATCCACACTTGTGTTTTCATTTCAATATATGAAAATATGTACATTACTGATTATGGATAATACTTTTTTCCTCTTGTACTCATGTTAAGTCATGTTAGGGTAAGCATTGAATCGTGTTACACAATAAGTTATTATAAACACTGCTGATCATATACGTGTTTGAAGAAAATTGCAGAATTCTACATTTCACTTTGTCACAAAACATTCTGTCGCACAATGTAATACAGCAGGAGCTAAGGCTGCTGTCTCCTCTGCTGACAGCACTAAAACCCAGTCTGATGTGTAATTAAAAAGCTTCCCAGTAAAAACAAAAAGCTCTGTTTAACAGGAGCTGGCAGGAGAGGAGTCGATATCACAGCTATTAAAGAAATCATCTGGTAATGCTGTTGCTGGGCAAAAAACTTGAATCTGCAATTAGCTTCTTTTCAGCAGGAAATAAAAACAGCTTTGGTTTTAACTTGACTGCTATGCTTTTTCTGTTAATTTACTGAGGATTTGAAAGGTTTTCACAAGCCTCAGTGTCAATAAATATTCTTCATAGTTACTTTGTGTTGCATATAATTTTTATTTTAATATTTTTGCGTTTCATTGTCAGCATTTTTTTCTCTTTGCTTTGAGTGCTAAAACTATTTAGAGAAGTCACTAAAGTTTGAGTTAAAATGTTTTTTCCAAGTTTTATACGCAAATTAAAACTTTGATTTTACTTCGACTAAGCCAATAAATGCTTTTTTTTAATGCAAAACATCATAATTTGATAGAAATTGGCATAATTTGATTAATTCTTAACAGACATTGATTATGCAATTGTAAATTGATTTATTCAAGCATGTAAAAGTTATAATCGGACTAAGCCACCTCTGCGTGAATTTCATACCTGGCAGACTCTCCTCATATTCTGATTAGGCATCAGTGTTTTCAACAAATGGTGGAATCCTATTAATTCTGTCCACGTATGTTTTGCATTATTGCCTTAATTGTAGTACAGACAAAAATTGTATAGAATTTAACATCTGCCTTCTCTGTATACTAGGTGGCTGTATTAATAGGGCTGGGAAAATTAACACATTTCTTTTTGCGATTAATGGGGACTCTTTAATACGTTAAAAAAAATTAATGCATCCGCTTTTTCACTTCCTGAGACTATGCTAATGTTTTCATTTTTCCCCCACTTCCTGTGGATAATGTTATATGCTCACACTAAAAACACACAAACTCAGTCGCTCGCCAGTGTCCTTTTAATTGAGATGTGGCTTTATTAATCAAAAACATATAAACAACAAAAAGAACTTCACAGCATTTTAGCCTCACTTTAGCTTTACTGCATTGCATTGCTCTCTGTGGCTGCATAATCAACCCCACACAAACAGGATTCAGTCTTTTTAGAATAAGACTAACTTCCCCTTGAACAAAGTCTTATTTTCAGAATAAGATGACTTTTCTTACAGCAAGAACATGTCACCCTCGATAAGTTACCTCCTTGTGGCTGAAGCCATGAATAAAGTGTTATTCAGTTGGACATCTGGACATCTTTTAACATATCAAATAAAGTAGTTCATTTTCTGAATCCAATGAAAGAGTTAACCCAAAAAGAAAGTATATCATGAAATTAAGTGGAATGAATCCATTACAAAATAAAGTTACTAGTTTAAGATAAAACAAATCAAATCAATTCAGTTGTGAGGCCTCTTGTTTCTGTGACAAACTACAGAAACAGTTTGATAAAGCATATAAAACGGATTTTAAACAGGGAATTAATCTACATTAATTTGGTGATTCAATGTGTAATGATTACAAGATTACAAATTTCTGCGATTGTGATTTACAGAAATCTGTCCGATTATTATTTTTTTTTATCGATTCACAGCCCTACTTTAGATTCTATATTCTTTAGATTCTATTGCTTCTAAATTTGTCAAATGTAAAGAAAACTTTTCACAAAAGTTGGCAAACTTTTCTTCAGTCTTAAGGGATAGGAACAAATGTTTGCTAACCTGTCAGCAGGGTTCAACTTTTTCATTTTTCATTTAAAAATAATACTCATCTGTTATATTTATCAGTTTTTATTTTGAATATTACAAATATATCTGCTGTGCAAACACTATACCTTATTCATTTATTGTGTTTTTATTTACATGGAGGGCACATAACAAACCAGCTCATTTGCATTTTCTCTATTTTTTTTTTTTTTTTTNTTTTTTTTTTTTTTTTTTCTCTGAACTGTCCCATAGCTGAAGCATATGCTTGTGTAGGCTTGTTGTAAGAAGACATTGTTAGGCAGGCAGGAAACAAACGGATATGTATGAAAGCTGGTTTAAACGAGTCTGCTCCTTTTTAAAAATCAGGGTATTTTTCAGCAAGCTCAGTTCAAAATATTTTTAAAAAATAAAGAGCCTTAAATCTTCATCGAAAATGCTGTTGGAGAGTTGGAAGGAGATGAAAATCCCCTTTATACCAGTCAAATCTGGGAGGGTCTGCATTGGACAAAATTTGTAACTTTGCCACTTCGCCAGTCACACCAGCTTCAAACAGTGATTGGTCAGGTGTGAAAGTGGGATAAGATCATTTATCTCTTTTTGTCACTGAAAGTGAATTGAAACTATGCATCACAATCCCTGTTTATATATAAAATACATAGAAGCCACAGAATTCCTCCCCTCTCCTAAAGTGGAAGTGTGTGCCATTATCCCCGTTTATAAAATTCATCTCACGTTGAGCTTACCAACAGAAATGATGCACACACACACACACACACACACAATCACCTCTTCCCTTTCTGTGATAGCAGGCTTTTCACCTCACCTCCCAATGAGGGCATTCTGAAGGGGTATAAACACACTTGCCTTCCGAAGTGGTCTCCGAAAAAATAGGACGGGCTAGGTCAGATGAAGCAGCCTTTACATTTCACCCAGGTAAACTTTATCTATGGAAAACATTTTGCTCATCGTGATCCTTGTTTTTTTTTCCACTGATAATCTTGATGTTCTGTACATAAAGTAAATGCAAACGCAGACTTTTCCCATCTTTGTCTACTGTTTTGATGAATGAAGCAGAAATTCAAAAACACTGTAGGAAATATAAAATGGATAAAGAGAAAGATCAAAAGATGTGAAGTAGAAAATGAAATGTCAAACAGAAAATATTATCTTTACAGTCTGAGTAATTTAGAAATGTCCAGTGTCTGCTTTTCTCTGTCTGCTTATAAATGCAGCATCATTGTGAAGTGTGACCTGTGTTTTGAAAGGCAGCCCTCATCTCAGTCCCAGAGTTCACCTCCTCCCCTGAATTATCCAATGGGAACAAACTTTTGTTAATTTTTAATACAATTATGCCAAAAGAAAGAAAGAAAGAAAGAAAGAAATCTAGCTGCTTTCACTGGATGAGAAAAGAAAAAAAAACAGTGTAAAAATGCTGATAGAAGCTCTGAGGTCAGGAGGGCCAGAAAGGCCAAGCAAAGACAGCCAGTAAACCACACACACACACACACACGCTGAAGCATTCACCACACATTAACGAGGGAATAAGGTGTGTGTAAGACGAAATTAGCGGTGATGCTAGCTAAAACTGGCGTTGCAGTGATAATACGCAAAGAGAAGCTTCCTTCTGTCTCAGCGGCTGCTCTGTCAGCAAACCACCTCACCTCAACTTGTGTGTGCGTGCACGCGATCAGAGCAAAGTAACTACAAAGTAATTACATGATGCAAATAAGATTTAACAGCACATTCACAATTGTACTTGCTCATGAACGCATCCAATGTGTGTGTGTGTGTGTCTTATTTTCTTGCTGTTCAGAGTTCTGCTCGATGTTGGCTGTATCATTATGATCAGCCCTTGAGTTGCGTGTTTTTTTTGCAGCTGTATTTGGTGGCTCAAGAAACAAACATTTCATGAGAGCCGTGTTTTGTTTGCTCTTTGTGACCATCATTGAAGGGCACTAGAGGCCCTTTAGCACAAGAGTCCTTTCCTCCAAAGTAGAGAAAGTGGGCAGCCATGAAAGGTGTAACTCCTGGAGGGGGTATGTTCATATCGCAGCTCGATGTTTAACTTGCTGTCTCTGTCTACCCAAGCCCACAAGACAAGGAAATGAGCTGTATATTTCCCCCCAAAGAGCTTCTGAATGTCCTAGTTAGGACTGTTTAATATTAATGACTAGAAGAAAGGTGTCGCTGCAAACAATGCTCACAGTGTTTAAGTAGCCGATGCTGTGTTCTTAACCCACTGGGAGCTTAGCGGGCCATGTCCGACTCCTGGAAGGCTTCCAGGATGGAATAATAGGGGTAAACCATGTGAGACTAGAAGAGGGCTTCGTTTTATTCCCTGAAGGTTTATCTGCTGCTCTGTGTGACTGGATCCTCGCTGGTGAAGTCATACAAAGACTAGCAGGACTACTGTGGTCCCAGAAAAACCAGGGAGAGGGCAGTAGAAAAAATAAGTTATGAATGCAAGAGTGTCTGTGCTTTCTTTTTCAAACTGCTATGTCTGTTCATTGCTGGTTTGTTTGTATTCTACCTGTGCAACGCATTGTGATAAACATGTTTTATCTGAAGTAAAAAGCACCCTTCAGGGTAAATAAATTGCCGTTGGACATTTATTTTATTCTGAATTCCATTTTGAATTCATTTATATTATATATTGGATGCAATGTTTCTCTAGATGGTTTATGATGGTTATTACGATTCATTTGAAACTTTGTACATCTGAAAGCGAAATAAATAAATATAATAGCAAAGATATATACATACTACTAGTAATAGTATGCAATATATGCTAAGCTTCACAGTATATTTCTGTTGGATTTACTTAGCAATAAATTAATACACTACAGTACTGTACTAAAAGAAAATGATAAACATCAATTGATGTCAGTCAAACTGCAACTTTAAAGCCTACTATATTAAAGTTTGACTTTACAAAGTTAAAGCACGTTTTTTTTTCTCTTTAATTCTTTTAGCAGTTTAATTTTTTTTTTAATTCTTATTTTATTTTAATTTATTTTCCTTGTGCATGCATATTAACACATTTTTATGTTTCTGTGATTGTTAATGTGAATGAAGTTTCCATTTCCTGTGAATACTGGTTCTCCAAGTTTGCCCTCAATCATAATGTTACCCAGCTCACCTTTTCATTTTTCCATAAATCTGTGAGAATGAATAACACGAAGCGTAATAATAACAGGAAAAAAGAGCATTTAATAACAAAATAAATGTAAAAAAAAAAAAAATACACATTTTTTCTTTTTTTTTTTTTATTTGTATCACTACATTTATTCAAAAATCATCTGTGAAGCATACTGATATATAAACTTAATTTGGTCACTGAAAGCCCAGTTAGAATTATCATTTATTATATAATGAGGACACAGTACTGCCACCATGAGACACTGCAGTATCGGATATTAATGTTTTCTCAGTCAATCAATTTTACATAAGGCATATTTGCACTACCTCTATCAGATTTGTGTCAGCATTGTCATACTGATACATTCCAATAGAAAGGGATGCATTATTCTTTAATGTCTAAATGTTTTATTACATGAATATATTTATTCCTTTTTTCTTTCTGTTACTTTGTTCCATTCAGTGCCCTGATTCAGCGTGTAAGCAGGATTTGCTGGCCTATCTGCAGAGAATTGCCCTGTACTGTCATCAGCTCAACATCTGCAGCAAGGTGAAAGCTGAGGTACAGAATCTAGGTGGAGAGCTCATCGTGTCTGGGGTAAGTTTAACCACACCGAACAACTCATACAGCATGAATGTTAAAAGTGATCAGTTGACTAAATAAATTTTTTTTTTTTCAAATGTCATCCAAACACCACAGTCAGATTGAATTTGGTATCATATGACTTCAGTGTAATCCGAGTAACAGACCTAGATTTAGAAATTTACTAAAGCATGTACATGATGCATGTTACAATCGACATTCCTCACCTTGTGTGCCTCAGCCAATTAAGCAAGGAGTTATGTAAGCAAACAACAGAATCAGAATCCTGCTAATTCCATCCATGTATACATGGATAGTGTCCATGTAAATGTACTGACAACTGCTCCTGGCAAGGTTTTGAACTTGAAATGCTACACTTTGGATGGACAAACCCTTTATTTCAAGGTCACGATGAAGCGTAGGAAGGTCAGGCAGAATAATGCTGATGTAATTATTTCAGGCCGACCACTATCTAATAATACCAGAATGATTCTCCACAGGCCACTTTTCATTTGCATTTTACTGCTTCATGAACCTTCTCTGCTCAAACTAAACCATGTCAATTATTCTGTACCGCTTACATCTGACATTTCAGTGTACAATGATTACATTTATAACATAGTCGAACTACAGTCAAATACATCTGAACCATAACACCTGTATAGTTTTGAAATATAAGTGGGAAACGTGACTTTTTTACTGCATAAACTTTACATTTTCAGTCCTAAGCAAAACAACAACACTTTAAAGCAGGGGTACTCAAACACAAATCTTAAAGGTCCACAAAGAAAGTTTTCAACAATAGATAATAGAATAGATAATAGATTTTTGCTAGTTCAAATAAAGGGAGTACTTTTCAATGTATGCCCTCTAGCAGCCAGTAAGCAATGCCTGTAATCATCTAGTACAGAGATGCCCTCTAAAAATGATCAAGCAGAGTTCCCTTTATGTGTGCTGTTTCATTTAGAGCTTAAATTTCACCACCTAATTAAACTTTGACTGGGGTTTTATGGTATGTTTTTCTGGTAATTCTTCATCATTTCTCAGTACTGTATTATACTTTAAGTCTCATATTAGACATGGACATCGAGCTGAGCTTTTAACCTTTTCAATGTGGCCAGCTGGAGTCCACACTCATTAAATCTACTCATTTGACTCATCTCAGTGTGAGGTTGAAGGGGGTCCACTGGCCACCAACCCTTAAATGTCAACCAACAAAACAGAAGGAAGCAGAGGTACACCTGACCCCTGTCTCTGTTAATTATGATGTGCTGAAACAGGATGTCATTTAAGCCTGGTTCATGTTTCACGTGGAAGGGGCGTGGAGACATAAATGCAGATGTCTTCACAACAGACTGTCCGTATCCTGGCATTCATACTTCTTGCGCATTCATGACGACCACGCAGTCGACTGTGCATTTCAACGGTGGTGCTGTATGTTCACAATGCTTAGGTTAACCACCCCAAAACATTGCTTATTTATCCTCTCTCCCTTCCACACCTCTACACACTACTTCGGTTTCCTCCGTACCTCTTCATATCTTTTGCTTGCATCGTTGGAGGCGCGTAATGTCACGCAAACGCTGTCTGCGCTGCTTCAAAAATCGAGTGGTGCGTGACCATCTAGTTGACCCGCCAAAGCAGCATCTGCAGTCGGCCATTATGGCCGCAATTACGTCACACTTTCCATGCATGTACTGTCACGTCCGCATGAAGTATGAACCGGGCTTTAGAGAGGGTGATGTTTTTATCCTGCTTAACTGTCAGTTGTGACATAGATCAGTCCTGTATGCAGCATCCATCATTATAATATGTCTCAATATGCTTATTGATAAGGACGAAAATGTCAGTGGGTTTTTTTTTTTTTTTTACAGAACCACTAACTTATGTGAATTGACAGTAAATCTCTCTCTCTTTCTCTCCTCCATACTCACATTCCTTCCCTTTATCTCTTCTTGCATATGTGTAGCTGGATAGCGCCACCTCCTTGATCCAGGCAGCCAAGAACCTCATGAACGCTGTGGTTCTGACTGTCAAGGCATCTTATGTAGCCTCCACCAAGTACCAGAAGGTGTATGGAACAGCAGCTGTTAACTCACCCGTGGTGTCTTGGCGCATGAAGGCCCCTGAGAAGAAGCCTCTGGTAAAACGGGAGAAGCCCGAAGAATGCCAGACGCGTGTCCGACGAGGTTCTCAGAAGAAACACATCTCTCCTGTCCAGGCCCTGAGCGAATTCAAGGCTATGGACTCCTTCTAAGAAAATGTCAGTCACGCAAAAACAAAATAACAAGATGACAACAAAAGTTGAAGAAAACTCCCTTTTTACATTGTGTTAACCCACCTCCGTTTGCCCTGTGCGTGCTTGGTGACACCTCAGGAGGTCTACAGTACCTACTTAACTGCCACACTATGGTGCTCAGGATTGTGAGCCCAATAGTCTACAGGCAGCGGGCGCACACCCACCACTATTCATCAATCTTATTGTAGCTTAACATGCAAGAGCCAAAATGTGACACAAACACAAGTACTTTTCAAAATACGAAACATAAAAAAACATATCAGAGGAGGACAAGTGGTATTTTAATGTAAAATTTGTGGCAGTCAGTATTCTAGCTATATCCTTTCTGTGCTATTGACTGGCTGGTTGTACACACATTTAACTGTCTGAATGGAAAACATGAATGGTTCAGAAGGATCATATCAATGCTGGTATGCTTCCTCATGACTTTGTTTTCAATTTGAATGTTAACCTGTAGTGCTAGGAATAACTTATGTTTAAGATAACTGGAAGTGTCAGCATCCAAGTAGTTTCCTTGTTCCTGATCATGATAATGATAATCCATATTGTGTTTTTTCCAAAGCACACATATGGTCTATTGTATTGCCTTTTTAAATACATTTATTTAATGATTACATCACTAACTATGATGACCTTGATTGGAAGTTGTGTAGCGTATAAATATAGACATGGAGAGAGGTTTGACTAGCTGTGGTTTGCTCAGATAATAGAATCCCTGCATACAGTACCTTTATATTCACCCTTCTCTAATAAATCCCTCAACTTGACCCTAAAACTTCTTTGTCTCTTTCTTAACGCCACACTGCTGCGTGCAGCATTAAGAAAAGTCAAACATAAACACAACATGATTAACACAGCAGATATCTTCTGTCTGCAGTAGAAAACATTCCAGAACAGAAATAAAAATCTATTAGTGCTAAAAGCTTACAAGAATAGACATATTGATCTGAGGTCACAGGTCAAGTCCCATTACTTCACTGTGACTTGATAATTGCTCTCAGGTCAGCACTACTGCTGTGCAATTTGTGACATTTCACCACACTTTTCAGTGTAGAAAATGATGACAAGCTATTTCCAGTTGCCAGATCAAGTCTTTTTTTGTTTGTTTTGCATTCCACAAAAAACAGGACATACTGTCTGAAATATAGATTCTCTTGGACCATCACATAAGGTGCATCACATAAGACAGACAGCAACACTACTGTTGCTACTACTGTCATTACAACTAATTCCAATGCTTCTACTACTACTACAACTACTACTACTACAGTTTGTGTGGGTGGGGATGAAGGAACCAGATTTTTATTACAGTTCCGGAATGTTCAGGATTCCAAAGGCCTAGGAGTAGAATCTGATGCAGAGTCTGGTGGAGCTGGCTCAGAATCACCAGTATCTTTTCCCAGATGGTGGGAGGGTGAAGAGACTACATAGGCTTTGCGGGCACAGCGGGAATGGTAGTATCACGGGAATGGTAGTATCCTGTACTCAATGATACAGCTGGTCAGATTGTTCTTGATGGTGCCCCTGTAGAAAGTGGTTATGATGGGTGGGGGAACACTTCCTTCCCAACCTCTGCAGGAAGTGGGGCTGCTGCTCAGCCTTCTTGGCCAGTGATGTGGCATTGGTGTCCAGGTGAGGTCGTCTGTGATGTGCACCCATGCGTGGGGTCTTCTTAAGTCAATAACAATCTATTTTGTTTCCCCTGCTTTTACTGAGAGATTGTTTTTTTTCTGTTTTTCACCACATGGCCAGTTGGTCCACCTCCTCTCTGTATGATGTCTCATAATTGTTGATGAGACTCACCAATATTGTGTCATCTGCAAACTTGATGATGTGGCCTGAGCTGGACTTTGCAGTACAATCATGGGTCAGCAAAGAGATCAGTGGTTATGATCCATGAAAAAGACGTCTATTTCCATGAGGTATAATTTGCCTGTCCTAACAAATAGTTTAAGCTTCTTCTGTTGTATGTCACGTAATATCAAAATTGACTGCTGAGTCTGTGTCAAGGATTTGAACCAATATTGATCGTTGAAGTCCTGTCAGTCTCCCTTAAACCTCCTGAGTTGTTGAGGCAAGGAAACAAGTGATGGGAGAGAGAGAGAAACAGGAGTTAGATATCTCATGCCACAGGGGCCTGAAACATCATTAGTCAGCATGGTGAGAAACCCCATAAGGTTCTGGATTCTGAATGTAACTGTTTTAGATCCCTAAAGGAAAAGAAAGATCACTGTGGATGCTATAATTGTGTAGAATATATATTGCTTGTGTAGTCTTTCAGAACCCACTGAGGTCTGCAGCCTCCTGTGCTAAATGATTCCACTGAATTAGTTCATTTCAAGAGACAGCAATGCAGCACGGTGCATTTGTTTCTGAAAGCAGAATGTATCACAGGCAGTCATGCCCTGCCATTAAAACAGGGAGAGCAAATCAATTGATTGCGTAACATAACCTTGATCTCTTCTGAATCAAATTAAAAGCATTGACAAGCATAATTGTCCCAGTAACTGCTTATGGGACACTAGTTTAGATAATTCAGCGGTTTAGTCACTGACAATGACTAAAATGCTTTATGTCTCCACATTGAACTGCTAATGGCCATTAAACACAACATGTATCAGGCCACCATGAATCATCAATACCCGTGTTTAGGAAACAGCCACAGGGGAGAAGTTCAGTCCAGTTAATGAAGGGATTAATTTCTGGCTGTGGTGCTGTCTAACTGGAATCCCTGTGCATATTCCTGCTTATCCATCATGTCATTCTTTATTCAGATGTATCCATCCGAATAAAGTATGGCAGGATGGTTGACAACACAAAAATCACTGCAGTGTAGCAGGAATACTTTTATTTGAAGGATCCACAAGGGATCTGCTGTATTAAAACGATTAATATATAGATAAACAAATCATGTTTGCCTTGAGTACCATGCAAATAAAAACCTAAAATGACTTAATACCCCCAAACGTAGTATGGTAATGAACAGCATAAAGCCAGCTGCTGCAATTTGTTTTTTGGCTTTCGGCCTCTGGTGTCAAGTGCTTTCTGACACCGAACACACGGGGGACTCAGCCATCTGTACAGATAGACTTCAGTAGTGCAGTTGCTTTATAACATGAAAATTGAGCAGGAGACAGTGGGGCTGAATTTTTATTCAACCTGATGTCATGGATGATAATCTTTTTTTTTTTTTTTTTTTTTTAAAGCCATTCACATGTCTGAAACAGCAGACAGGTTATTAGCCCAAACATTATTCTGGAGCTGAGGAGTCCTAAGCTGTAAATGAGACTAGATAGAGCGTATGGTTGAATTTAACATTTAATACATCAGCAAATAATCTCTGATACATCACATATCAATTTTTTTTTTTCTGCCAGAATAATCATTTCTTTCACATTTGTGCTACAAATTAAGATTCAGAGATATGAAGTGGATCGTCAGGTCTTTGCTTTCTTTCTCCTTTGTCCCTTTAGAGGTTCTTCCAGGAAAAAGTCAAACTAGTTATATAATTAATAACTAACTCCACCGGTTGATGGATTGTTTTTCCTAAATGGAGTCCATCACTTGGGTCTGGTGCTGCGGGGCCAGTCTCTAGAAGGGCTTTATAATGTGTAGTATCTCTACAAGTAGGGCACTGGGAGATTTCTTCTTAGGCAGGTGGATAATGTGGGAGCTTTTCCAAAGTGGAGGAAGCCTGAGGGATCGGTTTAAGGTGCTGGAAAACCTCTGCTAGCCTGCGTGCTCATGTTAGGAGCACTGAGCAGTAGAGTAGATGCTTTTGGCTCTACTGCTGCTGATTTGCTTGAGCAGAACCACTTCAATTGGCTTCTCACCTTGATGGCAGTGATAGATAGCCCAGGGACAAGGGTAGGAGGCCTCAGTGTTGTCTGACAATGAAGAGTTAGGAGGAGGAGGAGGAAGAGGAGGACTGGGGCCAGAGTGTTGACCTTTGAATTGATGGGCAGTTTGAGGTGGGAGGAGGAGAGAGGGGTTGTTATTTTTGTCAGTTTTATTCTTGTCAGTAAAGGAGGGTGAGATGGGGAATATGAGTGAGTGGTAGGTGCTTGTCAGTGGCATCCCATAGGGCCATGTGCTGAGAGGGCGGTGATGGTACCCAGCCTGGGGTCCTCCTGTCACAGCTTTTGAAAAACGGGATTAAACAGAGTTGGCAGCACCTGTGCGTGNTGTGTGTGTGTGTGTGTGTGTGTGTGTGTGTGTGTGTGTGTGTGTGTGTGTGTGTGAAATAACTTCCTGTAATATTTTTACTAGGTTAATTAACCCTCTGGGATTGTTGAGTGCGGTGCTGCGCTGAAAATGCACCTGTTATTTTTCCTTTAGTAAGTCAGCAGTCCCTGTTCCTAGAGACAAGAAAGGCTGTACAATAATGACAAGCGTGTATGTGCACTGTGGAGAGTGATTAGCACATTGCTCACCTCACTGCATACACTCAACGCCCTGCACCTTGGTCAGCACATGGAACAGAGTGCTAACGTCATGCGTCATCAAGAAATGATGAATAAACACAGAACTAACCTACAGTGGCAGCTAAGCTCGCTTTAGCTTCAGATATTGCTAACCTGATATTTAAAATATGATCATAGATTTTATGCCTGTTTACAAATCTGGTAGCCTTGTCTGACTGCTGACATTTCATCAAGCAAGCGCCTTTCTTCCCAGATCATGATGCTGTTTTAAAGTTGAGTTGTACTACTCGGAAAATTGTAAATTGTACTAAGATAAGATAACATAAGACAAGATGTACTTTATTGTCCCAAGTGCTCAAGGGCTCAAGTGTGCAAGCTGCATAAAAGTGCATACATATACACCATTATACAACATAGTGCATAAGAGCATACAGCATACAATTCATAAAACTAGTAACACACAGTTAAAACCTGTAGAACAACAAAATAAAATGAGCAAGGAGGCAGTATCCATAATAGTTACAGTCGAACTAGCTAAGTTAATAATGTTACACTTCATTCAAATTCATATTGCATGAGACAACCACAGTCAACAATCACCAAGAGTAGGTTACAGCCCAAATGTTAAACAAATGTTAAAAATGAATAGATTAAAATGATTTGTTCAGTAATCTTATAGAGCTGACAACAAATGAAACCCTGAAACGATTGGTTTTACGGTTGCTTACTCTATATCATCTACCAGAGGGCAATTGTTCGTATCATGATAAAAAACATGAGAGGGATCCCTCAGTATTTTGTGCACTTGTCTGACTGCAGCGTTCTCATAAATGGACTGAAGGGATGGATATTCTGTCTTCCCTATCACCTTCATTGCTGTTTGCACCATATTGGCAACCCTGGATTTTAACTTGACAGTGAGGGTGCCATACCATGCCGACATTCCAGATCTAATGATGCTTTCAAGCACCGCTCTGTCCGTCAGCATGATCTTGGAGCTCACACCAAACAATCTATGAAGGAAGTGCAGCCTCTGTGCCAGCCTGGCAGATCTATCATGCTATCTATGTGAACACTGCAGCTTAACTTACTGTCAATATGTATGCCTATGGAGCATACTTGTATGACTGCGCTGTCTCTGATAATTATAGATTCATGGTCACCCATCTCCCTGGGGTCAACTATCATCTCATTTGTCTTGCTTACATTTAGATTGAGAGTGATATGCAGCAAGCAGTGTTAATTTTGGCACCCAATTTTAATTTAGTTTTAGTCTTCTGATGAAAATGTTTTTTAGTTTTAGTCTTATTTTATTTTTTTCATTACCATTAGTTTTAGTCGATGAAAATTAGATTTAATTTAGTCTAGTTTAGTTTTAGTCTATGAAAATTGTGGTATTTAGTCCAGTTTTAGTCATAGACTTTTTTTTTTAATGTCTTGTTGATTTGTGCTTATTCAATCTTCAAAAAGAAGAGGAAAAAGGAAGTTTTTCAGAGGATGCCTGAAGTTAAGCACATATAGATGGCATTTGGCATTTTTCTTTTTATACATTTATCTATTAAACTACAGTTTCACTTGACAATTTCAGTTTTCCATATTTAGAGAAAAATGAGTTGCGCAGTTAATATACCGTAACATATTTATCTATAAAACATGTCTTTAACAAATGTAAAGTCATAACATAGACCCTACAATCTTGTAACTGTAAACTTGAATCAACTATAAATTAGTGAATGTAGATTTTTTTTTTTTTTTTTTTTTTTNAGTGGAGGAGCAAATAAACTTAAAACAAAAATGCCATCTCTGTATATGAGCTTAACTTCTCTGAAAACATTTATGTCATTCTGCAGCATAATTTAAGACTCACTCTTTTTCATATATGGTTGTTTGTGTAATTCGGGGTAAATTAAAGTGGCTACATACTTATACTATATACATACTACATACTTGTTCATTTTGCTCAGCTGTTGTTACTAGCTGTTCTCTTAGTATGTTCTCTCCAGCTAACAGCTAATGCTATGGTTAGCTCATGTCTGAAGTTAAGCTCATATAGATGGCATTTTTCTTTTTATATAAATATCCTCACCTGCAACTCAGCTGTTAAATCAATGTTTCCACGCTAAGCTAACCTCAGTGTTTCCTATCAGCGGCAGCAGCTTTTCATTCAGTCTGATTAGAGATGGAGGTGAATAGTTAGAACACCAGAAACACTGATGATAACATCAAAGTCAATTTGATAGCAAATACATACAGTTTTAATGTAACTACCATGAAGTATGAAATAAAAACATTAAATGTTAAGTCAACATCAAAGACAAGCAAATTAGCAAACCTGACGTTACAGCTAAGCTAAAGTTAGCCCCGTTAGCTTACCTTCCTTAAGTTTCAGCATGGTAGAGCTTCAAATGCCTCTTGAGGTTTGTGGTGATTTTCCAGTTATTTACTTGTTGTATTGTTTGCATTCTGTTATGTATTTGCTGTGCACATAGATAAAGTGATTCCATAAATCTGTTCTTTTTTTTTCTTCCAATTCACAGAGACATGTTGTCATGTTAAGGCCAGTGAGTTTACTTTGGGCAGGGCGGGGCTGATACTCTGTCACCAATCATAACTAAACAGTGTTTTATATTGAAATATAAAAATTTAATATGCTCAGAATGATAAAAATCCTTTGTCCATTCATTAATAATTCCTGTTTTCGTTTAGTTTTTATTTCATGATGGAAATTGTGGTAATTTAGTTTTAGTTTTTTTGTTTTGTTTTGTTTTTACAAGTATTTATTATTATTTAGTTTTCGTTTTGTTTTAGTCCTGGGAAAATGGTCGTCAACGAGCATTTTTTGTTTTAGTTTTCGTCGACGAAATTAACACTGGCAGCAAGCTTAAGACAATGGTGTCGTCAGAAAACTTAACAACGTAATTATTTGGCTGTCTGCTTTGCACTCATCTGTGTACAAAGTAAAAAGGACTGCAGCCTTGTGGTACTCCAGTTCTGCTATGTCTAACCTCAGAGGAAGCCTTTAATCCTTATCATCTGTAATGAATCCATTGTTTTAGTGCTACTTGCTTGTTTATGCTGAGTCAGAAAACAGTCACTGGAAATATTGACATGCGATTTATTCCATTGCAAGAGGTACCTTACATAACAACCATGCAACTGTTCTCCCACTATGCGTGTTGGAAAGGTCAGTGGTGAATGGGTCAAAGTTGAATTGGATTGAATTCTGAGCGCAGCATCAAAGTCGCTCAAGGTAGCATGTCCCGATGTTTGGAGTTACCGCTTAGCTCCCGTAATTCCCAGGTCAGTCCACTGCTCGTGCTTATCATGTGAAAGAAAGCACCCTAAGGCTGGATTTACACTACAAGTCTTGATGCCAAATTCCGATTTTATGCCTATATCCGATATTTTGTTCAGCGTATTTACATTTTCTTTTTTAAGCGGCTCATAGCCTATCCAATACCTGTATTTACATGGGTTTTACCTGTAGCAGCCTGGATGCAGCTGCGCATGTGCACTCTTCTGAGACAGATGTAAACGAAACACTTCAGTGGATAAGAGAACTGTTTAAAAATATAATCAGTGGGTTAAAACTTTAACATGCAGAGAGATAAACATCTGATATGTTGTGTGAGCGTTTATCTCTCCTATTGGGACACGTAGTTTCCCCGATCACAAAGGAGAAGTGGGTGGTGTACTGCTGTAACGGCAACTGTCACACTAACAGGTCTATCTGACATTTAACACGTAGCCTATCAGTGTGTCTGATATAAATTAGTAGCCTATGTGCTCAATTTCTGTTTACAGAGAGTGATCATCGTATTGATCGCTTACATCCTCTATATGGAGATAAGATAGAACATGACGTTGGAGTCAGAATGGGAAGGAAATTCCGATCTGTGTATTTAGACAGCAGTCGCATTGGTGGATATCCAATACGTATCTGATTTATTTCCACATATTGAAGTGGCCCAAATTGGATCTGAGCATATCTGATTTCATGTTTGTTTTTTGTTTTTTTGTTTTTTTGTTGTTTTTTTTTTGCCATGTACATCTTCAGGAAACGTATCCGATACGTACTCGCATGTGCGCAAAAAAATCGGAATCAGGTCGCATGTGTGTGGTAGCGTAAATCCAGTCTAAGTGCAGACTTGTAGCATTACACCAGTTTTGTTTTGTTTTGTTTTGTTTTTTTGTTGACAAAGCGAGTAGAGCTGCCATAGGTTTAATTGATTTGATTTGATTAATTTCCGAGTGTCTCATGCCAGTTTGAGATATATGAAGTGAAAACAAGCGGAAGCGGAAAACAAGAGCCTCGTAGCCGGCTTGCAGCGTATCCCACTGCCCATAGAAGTGCTCATAAACTGCTTTGTACAACTGCATAAAGCAATACTGTCACAAGGGGGCAGCATTTCACAGTGTCGAACATGCTTTTAGGTAATGTTCCTTTGGCTGTAATTAATATAATAGTTAATTTTCATCCACTTTTCCAGGTTGGTGTCATAGCAGTGGAGCCTTCATTCATTCCTTGCAGGGGAGGGGCAACATGTTGATGGCCTTGATTCACACTGAAACTGGTCATTCCCTCTGACTGAAAGGACAATGGCTGCAAAAAATGGCTATAACTTTATGAGGAAAAGCTTGATTTATACAAATATTGACATGGAAGTTCAAAACGCTAAAATAGATCTTTTTTTTAATTTCCTGGTAGAGTCTGAATTTACAGTACAGAATATATGATTTTTTTTTAAATACAAATATTTTTTTGAAAGTTTCACCTGCTCATGTAAAAAGTACTATGAAATTATGACTTAAATGCACTAGATTTAAAGCCCTGGTTCTCTGAAAAACAAAGTGATATATTGTGTTTGATACTGAGTGAGAGAATGAGTTCGGTATAACAAGATTTATGCAGGTCGGCTCCAAGTGCTAGTGGCAATGGTTGATCCTCCAGGGATAATCTCGGCTTCACAGAGTTAGAGTCACATGATGAATATTAATCAGTTTTATGACTGCTTATTATTACATCTAAGATTATATAGTCTCATGTTCTTTGCAATACATAGATATTTCCATGCTTATCCAGTTATAGCCGCTGATCTACGATGGGAATCAGAGCAGTAAGTCACTCCAAACAGACCTTTATCACTTTTTTGCGCAAAGAATATTGAATTTATTAAAAATGTCACTTAACAACATAAACAGACCATTTTATTGTAAAGATGATATTGGAATCTGTTTTCCTTTATATTAAAGTCCAGGAGTTGTATGCTGAAGTAAATGTGATTTGTTTTATCAGCTGCAGCTAGCTGAAGATTTAAATCTAAAATAGTAATTTGATTAGAAGAGATAAAGATTAATGATATTAACAACATATATGGTTGGTATACAGACAACCCACACTCAACTCATTTTTAATTAGCACCACCTTTTAGTCAATTAATTGCTGCTACACTTATTCAGTTGTGGTGCATCAAACTAACAAACCAGTATTACTGGCCAATGACTCACAAACCTAGTCATGTTTTATCATTCAACAACGTATAGAAAGTTACCAAACTAATTTTGACATGAAACTGCCAAAATTAATAGTTAGCAGATTAGAAAATTAAACATATGTAAAAAAAAAAAAAAAAGTTTTTTTTTTGACTAAAGTCAACAGGATCTTTTTCAAAACTTAAGGCTTCTGTATACTTCAAATTAACTAGGTTGTATAACATGATGTCTGACCACAACTGACCAAAATCCTAATTAAGGTCACACACACCAACATGACCAATCTGCATGAAGTGGGATTGTCCATTGCATTGTCTGATTCAGAAAGTTAGAGACTTTGCTGGATGCTGTCCCCCTGACCTTTAGAAAGAGGGTTTCTGACACTTTTTGACTACCCCACAGGCACTTTGGTTGACACATACCAAGATGTTTATAACAGTCAGGTGTTCCATTAATCTTTGTGTAATTTATGAATGCATACACATTTATGTGTTCATTAACACCTTAAGGTCTTAAATACAGATTAAAGAGATGCTCCACCAAAATCCACCCAAATCGTTTGAGTGTCAAACTCTCACCAATGTGGGGTGTAAAGCAGCTCTCTGTAAGTTCCTCTTTGGCAGAGAACAGCAGATTTGGTCATTAAATTCATGTCATTACATTAGTTTCCAATGGTGGCCAGTTTCAAAACCATTCCTACAGGGTGATCCACCTGCTATGTTGACAGCGATGACTAACAGAGGAGATTATTTGACCATGGAGATTTTCCATTTCACCAGATGGTACCTTAATGAGTCGAAGCTGTCACTGTTTAAATTACACAGAGTGAAGGGATACAGTGGCAGACAGTAAAATTGCCTTTACAAATTTGTACAAGGTCATAATAAAGTGGTCAGCAGTTGCCCAAAATGGCTGGAGAAACAAGTTGATTTATGACAGATTGTAATTGAATAGATAAAGAGTGTGACCTCTACTGCATCTGAGCCTCGGCCAGTCTGAAGGAAAATTTCATCACACACTGGGGATATAGAAGAGTTATTTCCTTCATCACCAACTGTAATCATCCTCACAACTATTAACTATACACTAATAACATTGGCTTTCAGAGAGAATGGACATGCAAGGAGCTCATCTGCCAGAGTCCATATTTACCCATCAGGAGGGATGTGCTTTCATAGAGGTTAAATGCTGGATTGGCAGTGCGTGATTGATGAAAATTTAAACATTCCACTGCCTGGCCAGCGGCTTTTTATGAGCTCTTCATCCTTCATAGTAAACCATAAAAAAAAAAAAACTGCTGATGAAAATCAACCTATTGTAATTTAATTCAATTTGTTTTAATGTTTTATCAATCAAATAAGGAGATTTTCTCATGCAGGCAAGCCTTCACACACTCAAACTAATGATGTAAGAGTCATATAAACTGTGTATATATGCGTGCCATTTATAATGTTTTTTTTTTTTCTGTCTGAAGAAACTATCTGTGGGATGTTGGCGAGAGTGATTGTTGCAAACTTGAAACTGGATGCAAGATGTGTCCTTTGCTCCATATAATACCTTAAGCTCATGTAAGAAAAGCTTTTCTCAAGATGAGGTCTGCAGCATGACCAACATATCAACATTTCAAGGACATTTGTTCCCTGCAGTTTGAGTCACAAATTTACCATAAAGTTAACGGAAACAGTAAACTACAGCTGTAAGCAGAAATTCCAGGGCTTGAGCCAAAGCACATCAAGCAGAGTAAACTGCAAACAGGTCTACCAAACCCTGCTGTGTTCTTCATATCACACCACAGCTGATACGTGGGTTTGGATGCTATAAAGATGAAAGATATACAGAACTGATGTATCATTTCATTCATGCCTTTGGACATAACCCCAGGAATATATTTTAATCAGGGTGTGTGGTGACAGTGGGTGGTGTGGAGCACTGTCCACGGTGGTGCTGAGCTTCTTTTATTCTGCTGAGGTTTTCCGAAAAAAAATCCAGAATCCGTTTTTGTGCCATTTTCTCACATTTGATTTTTAGGGCAAAACCATCTATAGTACCACCATGACTGTAAGGTCATGTGACATCATTACACGAGCTTATGCTGCTTGACCAATTCTATGGAAGCAGCACTCAAAATACTACTACTACTACTACTACTAATAATAATAATAATAATAATAATAATAAAATAGAAATTAAAAAAGACAAAACAACGTACAGTAGGATGGATCAAGTTGTAGTAACTCCTGCAGTAAAAGTCATTTACATTTATTTATTTATTTATTGGAAGCACCAACAGCAATGCCCTCCTCTAAATATGGCTGCAGTACCATCACTGCCTGCCAACAGGGGGGACAGCAGCAGCATCCTCAGTAACCCCACTTCCCTGGGCCTTGCCTTTAGATTGTGAATAGCTATGAAACCTATTGTAAAGAAGCTTCCCTTTGCCTATGGAGCAAAAATGTTGAGCAAAGAATAGTGGCCAGATGAATTGGCTAAAATTAGCCACACTTTGTCTTGTCCCAAGGAACTCAGGGAAAGGGTGAAAATACAAAATTTGCTGGCCAAAATGTGACTTAGAATTTGGACCAATGGGGATAAAACACTTTCCCATCGCCATGAGGACCTGGGTTTGTACCTTGGTTGGTCATGCATGGTTGGCCTGCACATGAAAAGCCGGTAGAAGAATCTATTTCTTGTTGCTGCACTAGTGACTCCTACTGGTCAGTTAAGCCATCTGCACAGAGGCAGGCAGGTTCTGGAGGGATAGCATGAACCTCCCGCATGATATGAGGAAAGCCCAGTTTCCACAGGTGAAAACACATGGGTGATGACATCACAGATCACAGGAAATTCGACATTTGAAATTGTAGAAAAGAGGAGGAAAAAAGAAAGAAATTACAAAAAACAATATACAGTAGGATAGTAAACGACTTCTGTGAACTGTGAACAACTTTATGAAAAATGTAATCTTTCTGACCCCACAGTCCATTAAACTTCCTGCTTATTAGAGCAGTGTGTATGCTTTTTATTTGGAGTTTTTCCTGCACAATTATGCAGGTGTGCTAATGTGATATGACTTTACAAATCATCACATAAAAACAGACCTTGTGATTTACGGCATTGCTGTCCCAGTAAAGTAACACCACTAAGCCCAGAAGCTAATTCCAAGTCAATTTTCACAGCATGCTACTGTCACATTAGCCAGTGCCTAATTCTGTCCAGTTGACTAATGACAACAGCTCTGCATAGTGACACCTTCACTGCAAGGTCAGTCCAAAGCGCTGCCAGCTTTACACTGAGCCACTGAGTCAGACCCACTTGTACCACAGCGCACACAGCAGGAGAGTTTCCCAAATCCAATAAATCTGCCTGCAGGCACCAAACACACACGTGCAAGGATGCGCACACACACACACACACACACACACACACACACTGACTGTAGCTTTGGGACAAGCCCAATTCTACAAAGGGAGTTACAGTGGCTCAATGCTTACCATTGTAGCATCACAGCAAGAATCCCCTCAATTGATTAATGGTCTTTCAATGTTAGCATGAGTCCTTGTTTGCACAGTTGTTCTCTGGCTGCTATGAATTTATCTCACATTTCAAAGCCACTGAAGTCATGTGGACTCTGAGGAGACACTTTGTAGTTAAGGCTGATTGTTTTTTTTACCAATTATCACAGAAAATACACAGTTTGTTGAAAGTGAACAATCAGTTTAAATAGATTTACAAATGGATTTCCCACACAGCCAAGGGTTGGCACGCTTCCTGTTTCCAAGAAGACACCATTCACAGTAGTGAACAAGGTCATATAGGGTACATTTACACATTTTTACATTTACAAGCCTTAATGTTCAGTTCAATTCTTTTTCCCAAATTTGATTTTTTATAGTGTATTTACATTTTCTTTTTTAGTGGCTCATATCTGATACCTGTGTTTACACAGCTTTGACCTGAAGCATCCCAGATGCAGAAACAGGGTTTGCGCATGTGCACATTTCTGAGACAGGTAAACAGAACAATGAATGAAACCAAGAGAAATATTTATACATTGTATACAGTATGACCAGTGGGTTAGCAATTTTTGAATGTGGAGAGAAACATCCAATATGTTGTGCAAGTGTTTATCTCCAAGACTCTCCCATCAGGACACATTTTTATCAGGCTGATCACAGAGGACAAGCGGCTGAGAGCTGGACCACACGCCATTTTCCTCTTTTAGTATGGATTCCATGCACTGTTTTATAAATGAGGTACTGGTTGTTTGGATGGATCGCTCCATCTTCACTTACCAAATTTCAGTCCAAGACAAACTGGTCCACAGAACCAGTCTGTGACTCTTAAAAGGATTACAAAAAGAGAAATAAGCAACTCTGTCAACTGTTCTGGATTGTTTTTGCTCAGAAAAAGGGAGCAATTTTGGTTCACTTAATGATTAACCAGAAGAAATGTGGAAAATGGTGCTAATGTAACTCACTAAGTCTTTAGAGTACTAATTTTCATCATGCCTATAAAATTCCATTCAAGTTGCACTTGTAATGGCAGAACAAGCTGTTGTTAGAGCTTGGAGTATGGTACCAAGGTGCTTCTCTCACCATTAAAATGTTTGAGTGCCCATTAAATGCATCTGTACCTTTTTATAAGTAGCACTATCCATCACTATTATGACTGGAATATTCTCAGTACACGATGCTGGAGAGATGGCTGATGCTCAATTTCAACTGAAGACAGAAATATGAGCTACTTATTGCCATGTTTTGGCAATGAAAAAGGCAAAGTAACGAGAATAAACAAAAAGCCATGGCTCATCAATTAGTGGGAATACTGAATTTTTTGAAAAATAATAGAGCAGCTTTATTATTGATCTTGACAAATCATGCACAAGACACATTATAATGTTCTTGAGCAATGATTTCACTATCACACATTATTGCCATTAAGTTTGAATGCTGTGGGCAGCATAATGAATTACAATATTGTGATTGCATTTTAAATACTGATAGACATTTGTGGTGTTGCTTAGTGAACATTATAACATCTGGATAAAGGGGGGTTTCCAACCACTTTTTGACTCACCTACATGTACATTTTGGATGAAACATACTGAAGCAGTATTTCACTTCAAACAAATGTGGAGATTTTTCGTTGAACTTCGATATATAGTGATGCTATGTTCTTCATTTTTTGTTTCTGCAACAGGCTGAACAACATGCTACAGCAACTGTATTCATGTTCTTAAATGCATAACATTTATATACTATATTGTATGTATGCTAGGTAGGCAATCACATAGATTAGGAAGGTGTGTTATTGTGTTATGTGTTGCAAACATGCTGCTCTGTTTTGTTTTGGTTTTTATTTCTTTTGTTGCATGATATATTGCATCATTCCCACAGTGCTTGATTATTGATCAGTTAGATCTGAGTGGCCTCTTTCTTGCTCTCTGTGAAATCTTTCGAGACTTTTTTTCTGATGCAGAGTGTTGAACTTATTTAAGTAATAAATTCATAAGATTTTCAGGTTAAAAGCAAGAAGTAGCAAGCAGCTGAGCATTTTTTTCTGGTTTGTTTTGGACTGAAGAGGTTGTTGACCACCCGGAATGTTACATATCAGAGAGTCCACAGTGGGAGCTTTACACAGGAGATGGATGGACTTATATAGGAGATGCATTGCTTTATGGGATAAAGCTAAGCACTGTCATTTAATGTTTTATTCTATTAATCCCTCCATTTTCTATGCTTGCTTACTCAGTTAAGGGTTAACTCAGTTTAAGTCGGGTTTATTTATATAGCCCATATCACATGGTGTGTTAAAGGGCTTTACAGGACCATACAGCAACTGCCTCCATTCTTGCCCAAGCTAAGAAGGGAAAGAAAACTCCCTTAGCATGAAAAAGCTTAGCATATCAGGAAGGAAAATAGGAGAATCCTTCGGAGAGGTAAATCAAAGAAAGAACACTTCCCTTCTGCTTTCATGGCCAGGTGTGCAATAAGAGCTGTAGGTAGCAAGGCTAGAAGCTGGCAATTACAAAGACAGAAACAAAGATGCAACAAGAAGGCACTCAAAGAGCGCAAACCTCAGCCAAGGATTTTACATGCAGGGGTGCATAATAATATTTTTTATTTATTCAGTTACTAAAATTAGACGATGAAGATGATTGAAGTAACTGGAGATGTCCAGCCCAATTGTGCTGCAAAATATTTCCTAAGCGTGTTGGAAAGAAAAAAAATCACACCGTGCACACATGCGATGAATCACTGTCATCAGCTGTAACAAAGGAAATTCTTTGATCACTGTATATATCTGTTTCATTTTCTGCTGCCCCTAGTTTAAAGAGTGTAAGGGTGCATGCACACACAGATGCAGGCATACACGTCCATGAGGACAAGCTCCCAAACTCACAGCGCCTCTTTAACTGAATCAAACTTTCCTGATGCCTAAAAACTTAGTGAGGATGGGCTGTATGTGCTGCAGGTAGAAGCGGTAAAACCTGACTGTATACATGCAGCAGGTATCTCTCCTTTCTGTCGGGTAAACACACACAGATATGACGAATTAAATTACTGAAGTAGGGCGAGACAGACATAAATAGACAGGGGGGAGAGAGAGGAGATGAATAAAGAAAGACAGAAAGAGAGAGAGAGAGAGAGAGATTCTCTTTAAGAGGGTTAAGACTAACATAGCACATTCAAACTGAAACTTTTCAGGGACTCAGGAACTTTTCTTGGTGAGCACCAAGCAACCAGAAACCATTTTGGTTCAGGAACTATAGTTTCATTTTCCAACTCCTACTCTCTAGGTTAACTACTCTGATAGTTCAGGAACTTCTGGATGGAGCCTGCAAGACTGAACACCACTGACTGATCAGATGGAATATTCCCCAAGCAGACACCTGCCATTTTAAAATATTCTTTTGCTTTTAACTTGTTTTTGTACATTCCGAACTTAGAATTACTCATAATGCAAAGCTGTGTGAGGAAAATTTAAATAATGAAACAAGACTGCAACAAGAATCAGCCTTGCAATATTTTGTGACACTGACCAGCATACTCCAGTGTATTTTTTTTCTTTCTTTCTTTCTTTTTTTTTTTTTTTTTTTTTTTTTTTGATGAAGTTTGAGAACAGCATATTCCCTTAGGATGAAGTATTGTCACCAGAGGGTAAGTTGTATGTTTGTGTTGTGGAATTGATATAAATCCAGGATCCTAAAAAAGTAAATCGGTGAGACTGGAAACTCTCCCAGCATGCATTTCAACAGAAGACAGAAAATAACCCAGACAGGTTGCCAGTCTGTCATAGAGCTAACATACAAAAACCTGTTTACACCTATGGCATTTAGGGTTTCAGTTCACCTCATCTTCATATGTGAACATGTACACTCCATACAGAAAGACCCTAGCTGTCCATGGTCAGGTCTGAACCCTGGACCTTCATGCTGAAAAGCAAAATGTTAACCACCATGTCTCTGTCAGAATTATTGCACAGCAGTCTCTCACCTCCCTTTTCGTTGTTAAATCCAGATGTAAGTAGTCCATTTTATTTTCCAAGGAGCGGACATTCGATAGGAGAACAGATGGAATCGGTGTCCTCCACGGGTTAGCCTTTAGCCTAGCCGTTAGCCCACCTCGACAACCGCGCTTCCGTCTCCTGTGGCGCCGCCTCCATCCCCCTCTGTAGCGGTGAGCGGTGGTAAGCGGCTCCGCCACTCTGCAGGCCGCTGGGTCCTCCCGGCACAGCAGTCCAAGATAATGCAGGCGTTCCTCCAATGCCACATCTACATAATCTGTATGGCTTGACTGTTGTAATTCCAGTAAGGACTTACGATCATACGTTAGATTGCCTTCAACTCGTTGCAAGTTATAAGGCCGGGTTGTAGCAAATTTAACACTACTGAGAGCCAGTGCTGCTGCAGCCAAACGGGGCGCCGCCATCTAAAATTTAGACTTTGCTACACGGGGAGAGAATACATTGGACCTAGTCTACAGTAACATCAAGCAGGCTTTTAGAGCAGCACCTCGGCCTCACCTCGGCTCCTCAGACCATCTCTCTGTAATGTTTATCCCAGCATATAAGCCCCTGCTGATCAGAAAGAAGCCTGCTGTGAAGCAGGTTAGAGTCTGGTCCGAGGGGGCTGCAGAAACACTACAGGACTGCTTTGAGTGTACAGACTGGGACATCTTCAGGACAGCAGCTACTTACGACCAAAATGTCAATGTGGATGAGTATGCCATGTCTGTGTCAGGATACATACAGAAGTGCATGGAGGATGTCACTGTCATCAGGAACATCACCACCCGGGCCAACCACAAACCTTGGATTACAGCAGAGGTGCGCGCTATGCTGAAAGCACGGAATGTCACTTTTAAATCTGGTGACCTGGTGGCTCTGAAAACAGCTAGAGTCAACCTTAACCGTGCAATAAGACAAGCGAAGAGTGCTTATGGACAGAAAATCCAGGGTTTCTTCCAGGATCATACCAACACTCGGAAGATGTGGGAGGGCAT
>VXCM01003699.1:59939-75896 GCA_014773175.1 Lucifuga dentata | reverse complement strand
GATGATGGATTACCTATCCCAAGAACATTTCAAGTATCAACAAGTTGATTTTAATAGCAGAATGAACTGAAACCAATGGAGGTCTGGAAGGTAGGAAAAACATTTTTAATTCACCTTACAGTAGTATGCTTTGGGAAATGATTGTCAGTAATGTTACATGTATGAAAATTGAATATATTAGGCTCAAACATGCAAAATGGGTGGTATGGTCCTTTGAAATTGATTTATTACAAAGCAGCATCAGCCAGAATGTGAAGGATTCAATTAAAAATGATCACATGACCCTCAAACAGGAAAGATTTTTCTGGATTTTTCTTTTCTTTTGGAGGGGAATTGGTAGAATTTGTTCATCGATATTGTTATTAAAATAAAATATCTCTACATTTTCAAAGTGTTTTTTGTTTTTTGTTGGACCTGACGGTGCAGGACGTCTGTTTACAGAAAACACAGTCCTCCTGATTCTGGTAAAATGATGGCCCTGAATGGTTCCTTGAGGCTGAACTGCTGCACAGAACACGTCTCGTTGTTCAGATAATCCTGTGAAACCATGCAGCTGCTTTCAGCAGGTGTACCTCACCGTTACCTCAAGGTGAAAACCTGAGAGCACAAACGACGTAGAAAATTCAGCCAAATGTTCTCCGCATGCAGCTTCCATCCCATTCTCCTCTCACAAAAGATACGAGCGTGAAAAAGGAAAACAAGGATTCAACAAGTGCACCGCAAAGCAGCCTCAGGGAGAAGCCGAACACATCAGACGCTTTCAGAGGAAAACAAAATGAAGGACAGACTGCAGAAAAAAAGAGGTGTAGGATGGAGTTCAGGCAGGTGGAGCTCTGCTGCTATTGTTACTAAAACACAATCTCTATCTATCTGTCTGTCCGTCCGTCCGTCCGTCCACCCATCCATCCATCCATCATCTCTCTCTCTCTCTCTATCTATCTATCTATCTATCTTGTCCCCAAATGGAAATTTAGTTTGCATCCAGATTAAAAAAAAAACAAAACAAAAAAACAACCAGTTTGTAGATACATACACAAGTTAAGAGCATTGCCTGCAGTATACTCACTATACTCACTGTACTTACAATACCTTTACCAATACCCACCATAATTTTATTGTCCTTTATATTGCTTTTATTGTCTTATCTGTATTTGTGTATTTGCTGTTTATTTACTTATTCATTTACTGGCATTTTATTGGCTTTTATTTAATTTTTTTTTTTTTTTTTTTGGTCTATTCCCTTGTCTATCACTTGTGTCCTTGTTTTAACGGTAGCTTAACCTGAATTTTACCTGAATTTTGTCCTGCTCTTGTTTTGCCTGTCTGTTTGGCTTTCTGCTGTTATATTGTATTGCTTTGTCTGTCAAAGCACTTTGTAAACTCTGTTTTTAACGGTGCTATATAAATAAAATTATTATTATTATTATTATTATTATTATTATTATTGTTATTATACTCACTATACTCAGTGTCTCTCTGCTCAATTGAGGACCTAGGAACAATGTGAAGCGACTTCATCGGTCCTTCTGCTTGAGGAACAGACGACGATGTAAACCTTCTACGCCGACCATGTATTCAGATTCTAAGCAGCTACTTTCACTTTTGATTAAAAAATCTGAAAACTTAATTTGGTGATAGTTTAATAGCTGTAGCAGAAACTTTTGACTCGTAGTCGAGTTTGTCTGTCTTCACTGACTACGAGAACCTGGAACAAGTGATAAGGCCACGCCCAGCGTAAGACCAGTGGGCGTGGTCTTTCTCGATTTTTTGGGATTTTTCTTTTCTTTTGGAGGGGAATTGCTAGAATTTGTTCCTCTATATTTTTATTAAAATAAAATATCTTTACATTTTCAAAGTGTGTTTTTATTTATGTTTTTTTTTTAGAATTTAAAACTAGCTACATTAGGACTTTCCTGTTTTCAGAAAATACACCCATGGTCCTGAAATCTTGACAGAAATCTCGTCATGAAATATATAATTATGTCTCATTATGATATATGAACAGCGTTTGGAAGAACGATTTTGTGAAATAAAAGAGAGACTTGAAAAATGGGGCATCATGAAATAAAACTATCATTATGAAATAAGATTTCATGATCATAATGATTTATGGAATTATTTCATAATTTATTAGTACTTTTTGCATAGAGTTATTTATTTCATAATATCGTTTTTATGTATTTCATTTTGCTGTGTTTGGCCTTTCCAAACTTCGAACCTTCCTGCTGTAAATGTTGTCCAGCAATTTTTCTTCTACTTTGGCAAGATTATGGAGCTTATTTTTACATCCCAGTTTGAGGTTTCCAAACCATACCATAATACAAAATGATAAAACAGATTCAGTAAAACTTCCATAAATCAAAGATAACATGGTACAGCAAACTCTAAAGGAATTCATTCTCCTCAGAAAGTAAAAATGCTGTCGTACCTTTTTAGAAACTGTCTAAAGATACCAGAGCCGTTTATAACAGCTGATGCTAAACATGGAAGACACTTCTGGAAATCCAGTCGTATCTGTTGTTTGGTGACATCAAGATGAAGGAATGACTGAGGATGCCATGTTATGAAGTTACATGTAATCTCTGACTTTTTCTCAGTCTTTTTACTTTTCTATTCATTTCCACCAAAAAACATACTACAAGCTTAAACCAATCTGGATTCTACATCCCCGTCCTGTGTTTCCTGTTTCCTCCTTTACATTATCAGAGGTTCGAGCTCTCCACCAGCTCAAAACAAGCTGCTCACCATGTGCAACAAAACTGAATATCCACCTCAGCTGACCCTGAGGTCAGACAGTTGGCACATCTCAAAGCTGTTAACCTTCACTTGTCGACCTTTTCGTGTTTCAGCATCGAGAACAAGCTGCAGGATATATCACCAGGTCATATAATTCTAATATGACTGTAGTGGTAATAATATTAAAGTAGGAGTCATAACAATGAAAAACACTGTATAAATTATGATATCTAATAAAAAAAAAAAAAANAAAAAAAAAAAAAAAGCAAGGAAAGATAAATAATTCTTTAACCCACTAGTGGCCTCTAGAGTCCACAGTGTTCATTACACCAAATGTTGCTCTTCTGTGATCCACATGAGCAGAGTTTTTGTCTGCAGGTTTTAAAGGACCATGCCATCCATTTTGCATGTTGAGTAACGAAACTGACAATCATTTCCCAAAGCATACTACTGCAACAGTGAATTAAAAATGTTTTTCCTACTTCCAGACCTCCATTGGTTTCAGTTCATTCTGCTATTAAAATCAACTTGTTGATACTTGAAATGTTCTTGGGATAGGTAATCCATCATCACCAACAAGACGTGTATTTAGGGTTATTTTTTTTTTCACATAATTTTAGCATTTAAGTGCACTAAAAAGTGTGGAGTGAATGTATGCCTCCACCGGGGAATATAGTCCCAAAAGAAGACCTGTGTTTATGGAAAAATTTAAAGGACTGTGACTTCATAAGGCTGTGTAACTATTAGCAGGAGAAACATGGATTTTTAAGGTGGGTGTATCACTTCAATATTTGATTTTGAAAGATTAAGAGATTTAGCAAAATATCAGGAAAGCTGAAATACAGTTTTATCCTTTGGGAAATGACTGTCAGTTATGTAACATGTATGAACACTGAATATATTATGCAAAATGGGTGGTATGGTCCTTTAAAACAAAGTGGTCCATCCTCTGAGGAGACGAACATGCTGCTACATTTAAATATTCCCCGTGCACAGGTGGAATTTTGACCTGAAGGTGGTGCTGCAGGAACGAGCCATCAATATTAGGACTCAATCTGTGGGGACCAGGACCGGGACCAGGACCAGGACAATCCTGCATGAGGTTCCACTACACCATGTCATGTCTTCAACAGGAATTTCTGAGCTGAAGAGAGGAAAGATCTGAAACATTGAGGAAACAACGCTTCTGGCAGGAACATTCGTCGAGGCCATAAGTCGAGGAAAACTCCAAAACAGGGACGGACGGAGCAGCTGCCCAACCAACCTGTTGCTCAACATCCATTTTATGCTGACTGAAGTGGAGAACATGCGAGTCTTGATCTGGAGAGAAGTCGACGATGACAGAATCGTCTTACTGACAAGCAGTTCAGCGCTTGTTGGAACCTGCAGCGTCGCCATAGAAACAACAACACAGTTCTGCCCCTCAGACAAAGGGCTGCTGTTTGCTTTCGCTCAGGCTCCACTGTTGTGTTGCTGAATGTGGTCGGCGACGGCAACGGCGACGGCGTGGAAAACAAGCCCGGCTGACACGGACGGCTCCAGGCTCAGCAACGCCGCTCACGCCGCACGTCAACCTTAGCATTTTCTGCACACGCTGGGATAATTAAAGACACGGTGAAATGTGCAGATGTGCAGGCCGGGAAAAAAGGCAAATTACAGCACAGAATGTTTTCACTGTGATTTTTCTTCTCTTCAACCGCAACAGACAACAAAGACGCAAAACTCAGCTGCTGCTTCTGATTTGAAATAGTCCAAGCCCTCCGTTATTAAAGGCTAAATATGGCATTTCAGCATGTAAGTGTTGGAACGCCATCGTTAATTGTTCCCCTGCTGGTTTTGTTTACATGAGAAATGAAGACGCTCTGAATTAAGAGGCAGACAGTAGATAGTCAGACGCTGAATGTGAGTTTTCTGAACATTTTCTAGATGCAGGAGGTTTATATTAATAACACGACACCATCTCATCACCAGCACAATGAAAATCACGATGTGCTGCCATTACTTCCACAAGGAAGTTTTCAGTTTGTCACTTCAGTTTTCAGTGAAACAAACTAAACGATTTTTTTTTTTTTTTTTTTTTTTTTTTTGATGCACGTCTGTATTCAGCAGAGCCACCATGAGATCATTTATGAACAGCGTCTTGCTGCTTCTCTCCTGCGTTCAGCTTGTGATGTGTTTTATCCAGGGTGGAACGTAACAAATTACATTTACTCTCATTACTGTAATAAAGTTGTTTTTTTTCCCGTACTTGTACTTTTTTGAGTAATTTTTTAAAAAAGTGTAGTTTTGTTTTACTTAAGTATTTTAATTACATGTATTGTACTTTTGTTTTAATTGACATTGTTACAGAGTAAAAGGAAAAAATGTCAGATGTAAAAAGGTGTGGAGGAACTATAAATAACAAAATAAAGCCATAGACACGATGCTAAAGATGCTAAAGATGCAGAGAATGAGCTCAGAGGACCAGAAAAACAACAAATTAGAAGGAAAAGAATTCCTGGCCACATTTAAGCGACCAGTTTAGCTTTGTAAAGAAAAAAAAAAGCACGCAGCTATAGTATGCAGAGCAAAACATGGAGTTAGCGGCTTATCAGAACTCAGCATCAAACCTGTAGGAGGTAAGTTAGCTAACTTTACTCTGTTAATTATTCATACTAGTCACTCGCTTTGCTGACACGTATGTCAAAAATTATATGCTTTCACTTGTTTCTGGGTTGCAGTTTTGCTAGTTAGTGAAAAAATGCACATGTCAATGTTGATAAAGAGCAGCTACTAAGCTAATTGACCTTAGCATTAGCATGTGTTAGCATAGGATGGGTGGTTTCAGTGTGGAATTTATATTAAATGCCTCATTAGTAAAATATTATAATGGTTAAATTGACTGCAGTTCTTTTTTCCTCCAAATGTAGAGCAATATCAGTTAATATTAGAATGCTAAACGGGATAACACGTTTTAAAAACGTAGCAAAGTCAATGTTTAGTCTTTACTCTGAGCATTGCAATACAACTGTTTAAAATGTATGTATTTTTGCATTTTTTGGTAACAATGTAAACTACTTTTTACTCAGAGTACATTTGAAACAAAATACATTATTTTTATTTAAGTAAATTTTTACACAAGTACTTTTACTTGAGTAAAATATTTTATTACTCTTCCCACCCCTGGTTTTATTAAGAGTCAACACTTTAGAAAAAGTTTGTTTTTTTTTTTTTTTTTTTTGTTTTTTTTGTTTTGTGGAGGTGAAGTTCTGGCTGCTGTAGAAATGATGCAGACTATCTCATTTCTATAATCTTCATGGTGTTTAAATTCCATAGGAATCACGTAGTTCCTCCATCAAAAAAAAAAAAAAAAANAAAAAAAAAATTCTTTCACCTTCAAAATTAATACAATCTTCATCATCAGTGTATTTAATGACCCCCCAAAAGTTGTTTTTTGATATAAATATATTAGTATCATGCAAACATTATTGTACATTATTTGCAATTAATACTGACAATCCTTTCAAACTGGAAATAATTTGGTCCAATAATTAAATAAGTGGCCGTCATGATAAATTTTACTCAGGCTTTAGTCCCAAACACCGGCTTCCAACAGGAAATCAGCGTGAAAATCTGGAAGTCTTTTCTGTTATAGAATAAAAGCTAGGGGATGGTGTAGCGTTTTTGTTCTGTATTGTATTTACGGAGCAGATGTTGATGGCCTTTGAGCTTTTACCTGCTTCTTCGTGTGCTTTCTGCTGTCCAAGGCCAAGTCCTCACCACGTCCCATTCAGCCTCTCTATTCTAAAGAACTGCTCATTGTTTCCGTGTCGTTCACCGTGCAGACCTCATCCGTCATGTGTCTGCAGGGTTTGTTGTTCAGAAGCACCTTTAAAGGACTGTTGCATAGTTTTTTTTAACCTCCTCTCTCCATTGTTCCCCATCTACCTGTCTCTCTGTCTCTCTCTCTCTCTCTCTCTGTCTTTGTCTCTCTGTTTCTGTCTCTCTTTCTCTCTGTCTCTCTCTCTGTCTTTCTCTCTCTCTCTCTGTCTTTGTCTCTCTCTCTCTCTCTGTCTTTGTCTCTTTCTCTCTCTCTCCCTCTCTCTCTCTCTGNGTCTTTGTCTCTCTCTCTCTCTCTGTCTTTGTCTCTTTCTCTCTCTCTCCCTCTCTCTCTCTCTGTCTGTCTTTATCTCTCTCTCTGTCCCTCTCCCTCTCTTTTGCTGTCTTTGTCTCTCTGTCTGTCTCTCTTGCTCTGTCTCTCTCTGTCTTTGTCTCTCTGTTTCTCTCTCTCTCTCTCTGTCTCTGTCTTTGTCTCTCTCTGTCTTTCTTTCTCTATCTCTCTCTCTCTCTCTCTTTCTCTCTGTCTCTGTCTTTATCTCTCTCTCTCTCTGTCTGTCTCTTTCTCTCTCTCTCTGTCTGTCTGTCTCTCTGTCTTTCTTTCTCTCTCTCTCTCTCTCTCTCTCTCTCTCTCTCTCTCTCGCTCTCCCTCTCAGGAACTACGTTTCCCAGGATGCATCTGGGCAGCACTGGTCAGGCATGCTGCCAAGCCCAGCGCGGTGTCTTTAAACAAACAAATCAAACCACACGCACACACACACACACACACCTGAATTTAAAACCTACAGATTAGCCCTTTAATGGTTTCGACACTTGCCGACTGGCCGTTAATTTGCAATCCCAACAGCTTAAGAGTTTAAGCGACTCTTGTCTTCCTTTCTGCTCTCCTTCAATAATACTCAGGTGGTAATTAGTATTAATTAAATGCTAATGACTGTCTGACTTTCACTTTCAGCACAATTCACAGTCAGTTCTCACAAATAAAGATTGGGGAGGATCTGTGTGTGTGTGTGTGTGTGTGTGTGTGTGTGTATTTACAGTACGGGTGGATTTCTATATAAAAGGAGCAGTCTGTGTGTTTCTGTTTTGTCCCTATGAGTCAGAGATTTTCCATAATCCTGTGGAACTCGGAGTGCTGTGGGAATACAGGATAAATCCACAGAAAGAAGTTCAGTTTAGCTCTGAAATTAGTACAGTTGTTACATGTTTGGATTAGAAAGCATCTGTTACTCTTCCAACATATTTGCTGAGTGATGCTTAATGGAAAAACACCTTGATTCCGTTTTCCATTTAAAGGAGCATACCAGCCATTGTACATGTTTGAGCCCAATATTTACAGGTTATATTACTGACAACTATTTCCCAAAATATACAAATTTAGCGGTAAATTTCAGATTGTTATTCCTACCTTCCAGATGCCATTGTTTTATTTCATTCCAGTAGCTATAAAAATCAACTTGTAGAGTCTTGAAATGCTTGAGATACCTAAACTATCACAGTGAACAACATGTATATTGGGTTTTTTTGGATAAGTAACTTTATTTAGTAAGTATAATATATACTTGAGTATAAGCTGAATTTTTGTTACCAAATTTCACAAAGCAAATCGGGGGTCGGCTTATACACCAGAAATTCAGACTTGATCCCAGAGAAGGAAATTTCCAGGGGTGGAAATACTACTATTACCACTACCCATGAAAATAGTTTAAATCATACCTTAGAATGAAATATTTCCTGACTAAACATCTTATCCAGCAGCCAGTAAGCTCTGCTGTGATCAGTAATCAGCTGATTAACAGTAATCAGTAATCAGATCAACAGTAATCAGCTGCTGAAATAAATATCATGTTTACCGGTGCGTGGATTATTTTCAGAAAATCACAGGAATACTATGACAATACCCAGAAAAACAGGTAATTTGCTAAACAAATAAACTGATGGAATAACATCAGGGGGTCAGCTTTTCACGGGTTTCATTAAAAATCTAAATTTGCAGGTCAAAATCAGGGAGTTGGCTTATACACGAGGTCGGCTTATACTCCAGTATACACGGTAAGTAAAGTTTAATTGTATAGCACTTTTCAAGACAAAATCAGTCACAAAGTGCTTGAAAATAATAACAATAAAACAACCATAAACATAAAATGCCAGCAGAGAGAGATTCACACACAAGCACACGCAATACACACTAAACACTAACCAAAAGCCTGTCTGAACAGATAAGTTTTAAGCTGCCTTTAGAAAAAGGCCACAGAGTGAACAGAGCGAAGGTGAGTGATAGGCTGTTCCACAGCTTCGAAGCTAAGGTCTGGAAAGCACAATCACCCTGAGTTTTCAAACGAGTATGTGGAACCATTAGAAGAGCCTTATCTGAGAACCTAAGAGTCCAACTCGAAGTATCGGGGTGAAGCAACTCAGTAATGTAAGTGGGCGCCTCGCCCTGTAAAGCCATAAAAGTAAAGACGAGAATTTTAAAAAGAAATCTAAACTTAACAGGGAGCTGGTGCAAAGGGATTAAAACTGGGGTAATGTGAGATCTTCTGTGAGAACGGTTAAAAGCCTTGCTGCAGCATTCTGGAAAGACTGGAGATGATTTATAGAAGCTTTACTCAAACAGGAAAACAGAGCATTACCGTAATCTAACTTGAAGAAATGAAAGCATGGACCAGCATCTCCAGTTCAGCCTTTCAGATAGATGAAAGAAACACGAGTGTGTCAATATCTTAACATGAGAATCAAAGCTCAGGGACTGATCAGAAATGACACCAAGGTGCCGAATGGGAGTTTAAAGGACTATACCGGCCATTTTGCATGTTTGAGCCTAATATATTCAATTTTCATACATGTTACATTACTGACAATCATTTCCCAAAGCATACTACTGCAACTGTGAATTAAAAATGTTTTTCCTACCTTCCAGACCTCCATTGGTTTCAGTTCATTCTGCTATTAAAATCAACTTGTTGATACTTGAAATGTTCTTGGGATAGGTAATCCATCATCACCAACAAGACATGTATTCAGATTTTTTTTTAGAAGTTACATAATTTTAGCATTTAAGCCAATAAAAAGTGTGGAGTGAACGTATGCCTCCACTGGGGAATATAGTCCCAAAAGAAGACCTGCGTTTATGGAAAAATTTAAAGGACCGTGACTTCATAAGGCTGTGTAACTATTAGCAGGAGAAACATTGATTTTTACGGTGGATGTATCGTGAATATTTGATTTTGAAAGATTAAGAGATTTTGCAAAATATCAGAAAAGCTGAAATAAGGTTTTATCCTTTGGGAAATGATTGTCAGTAATGTAACGTATGAAAATTGAATATATTAGGCTCAAACATGCAAAATGGGTGGCATGGTCCTTTAAGTTGCAGAAAGTTATTTGCGATCCAATCCTTAATTGCATTTAGGCAGTCATTTAAAATGGATAATTCTTCCACCTCATGAAGTTTTACATATATATAGATGTAAAACTGAATGTCATCAGCGTAAGATGATAAGAAATAATTTTAAAACTACTGATGATCTGACCTCATGGAAGAATATACAGTGAGAATAAAAAAGGGATCCAACATGGATCCTTGAGGAACAAGGATCATGGTAAGTCAGCAACATCCGACAGCAAATTGCCGACACAGACCAAAAACATTTTATCAGCAAGGTAAGAATTAAACCAATCCAGGGCAAGGCTGGAAATTCCCACCAGGTGCTTTAACCATGTATTCTTCCACCAGGAAATATAGTCTCAGGAGAAGACGACTTTTACAGAGAAATTAATATGACCGTAACTTATACAATCATGCAAAAAATGTTAGCAGATGAAACATTGAATTTTAAGGGTGTGTATCACCTGAACATTTTATTTTTAAAGATTAGGGGATTTGAAAATATAACAGGAATACTAAAATATGGTTTTATATTTTGGAAAATTGGTTGTCAGTAACATAACATGTATGTGGGTTGTATATATTGAGCTCAAACATGCACAATTGCTGGTATGGTCCTTTAAATGTAGATGGTGTGTCGCTGCATGTAACGTATATGAAAACATTTAAAACATGGCTGCGGCTAAGAATGATTTTTCCAATCAATGATCCGATCCGATTTTGATTAACTGGTTGTTTAGTTTGAAAAGTCTTCAGTCCAAAAACTCACAGGAGGAATCAATATGAAGCAAACGAGGAAAAAGATTTGGTGCTGCTACTTAATGACTTCACACACTTCATTTAAAGGTTTAATCAACTAACCATGAGGCTCAAACCTCTGTGTGTGTGTGTGTGTGTGTGTGTCTGTGTTTCTCCATAGACGGCGGAGGAGCTGTGAGTGAACATGACACTGATAAACACTGCTGGCACCTTGGCCTTCTTACACACACACACACACACACACACACACACACACACACACACACACCATTGATCAAATACAGAGAAAAGCCAACTCTTGTTCAAATATGACCTCCACACAAAAGCAGCCATTATTGAAGAAGCAGAAAGAATTTGCTGAAGATCTAAAGGTGCATACAAGCAAACATTCCTGTTTCTGTAAAGCAGAGCCTTGACAGCAGTGTGAGTGTGTGTGTGTGTGTGTGTGTGTGTGTGTGTGTGTGTGTGTGTGTGTGTGTGTGTGTGCGCGCACTCCCAACATGCTTGAAATGGTGCATAAGCCCACACAGAGTCAGTGTCTAAAGAGCTGCACCAAGGAGGTCAGAGAGCTCAAGTAACAAATGAACTCACACACACACACACACACACAATACATGCACGCACAACACATGTACACACACACGCACACACTTGACTCGGGGACACTGTACAAAGTTTAGCTTAAGAAAGCAGACAGACTTTGATCATTAGCAATAAAGAGAGAGAGAGAGAGAGAGAGAGAGCGAGCCAAACAGNGACAGACTTTGATCATTAGCAATAAAGAGAGAGAGAGAGAGAGAGAGAGAGCGAGCCAAACAGCTGCTTTGCCAGAAAGTTTGAGCAGATTTCAGGTTTCTGATCTTCAAAACTAAAGTTCGTAAGAAAAACAAACTAAACCATGTTTGCAAATTTTAAGGAAAGAATATCAGAAGATCAACAAGAACTTCGGTATTTAATGTGTAACTACTGAGCAGGAGAGCCGCACAACTCCAAATAACACAAGTGAGACCTGGCCACTATGGGCTTAATATTTAATGAATTATGAGATTTACCTAATCTAAGGTTGGCCTTCTGTTAAATTATATATTTCTATATTTTCTATGCATTACATTATGCTAATTTACGTAATTTTGTGGTTCCAGATTTACAACGTCTTAGAAAATTCAATGACTGCTTGTGGAGGCTGATTCACGCTTTGTTTCACCTGGT
This sequence comes from Lucifuga dentata, assembly GCA_014773175.1. Taxonomy (NCBI): domain Eukaryota; kingdom Metazoa; phylum Chordata; class Actinopteri; order Ophidiiformes; family Bythitidae; genus Lucifuga; species Lucifuga dentata. The sequence goes on along the minus strand of VXCM01003699.1, from coordinate 63,988 downwards.
CTCAGGTCTCTTTAAGCTCCACCCACTTTGTGTTTTGTTGTGCTGAGGATGGCTTAGAGCTGAAACGCGTCCGTGATTTGCTGCCGAGTCTCGTATTAAAAAGTTATGAGCGGTAAGCCTTCTGAGTGCTGGTCCTATTTTTTACTTTGAACTTCTGATAACCGACATATATGATGCATTTTTCTTTATTTGTGTAGAATCGTCTTTTTTTTCCACTGCGAAGAAAGAATATGCAGTAAGAAATAAGGATAAAGAATGAAAGATAATTTGTCTTTAAAAATAGAATGAAGGTATTCTTATTTAAAAAAAAAAAAAAAAAAANTAAAAAAAAAAAAAAAAAAATCCAGTTAAAGTCTATAAATATTTTTAGAACACAAAGACATCAGCTGCATTCTTACTGGATATTTTAATTATCATTTGTAATCAGTGATTCATCTGAAGTCAAATAGCAGAATAAAAACATCGCTGATCAGTTCAGCCAGTTTCTTTATCACAGTTTTAGTTTCTAAAATTCATATCAGGAGCTGATAAAAGCAGTAAAATAATTCCGTACCTCTCCGAATAATCAGGATGACCATCAGGTCACATGTTCATATTCATGTGTGTGTGGAAGTAAACAACTTAACTTAATAAACACAATAAAGGCATCTTCATCTATTTTGGGGAGTCTTTTTTTTTTCTCATGACTTCTTTCTTATATATGATTTCATTTCTGGTTTTATTTCTGGTGTTTTGTATGATTTTATATATGATTTTATATATGGTTTTATATATGATTCCATTTATGGTTTTATATATGATTTTATATATATATATAAATAATTTTATATATGGTTTTATATCTGAGTTTATAATGGTTTTATACATGACTTTATATATTGTTTTATATATGATTTTATGTATGGTTTTATGTATGTTTTATGTATGATTTCATATATGATTTTATATATTGCTTTATATGTGATTTTATATATGAATTCGTATCTAATTTTATATATGATTTTTTATGGTTTTATATATGATTTTATGTATGATAACAGAATTGTTGGAGGGAGAAGCATAAAATTAAATCCAGGTTCAGCAGGAAGACAGAATAGAGAATATGATTCAGTTTGATCATTTCCTCATAAAGCAACATTCAGAAAACAATCAGCTTGAAGCCTCTCAAAGATCTGAATCATATTTTTTCTCCTGACGAACCTCAAACCCTCAAAAATTATTAAATAAAACTCTAATTCTCAGCAGAAAACTGCAAAAATACAGCAAATCAGGAACTTTTAACACAACCGCAGAAACCTATAAAATCAGCTGCTATCCTCGTGTCCCGAGACTCTTTTAAAGATTCATACGCTGCTTCTTTATAAAAAAAAAAAAAACCTGAATACTGAAAAATAAAATAAATTAATAATAAATCAATAATAAAAAAATAAATAAACGCGACCCGTTAACCGGTTGAAGCGATTTGTCATCACTCAGTGTGAATGTGAAGCAGAATGTAAGAGGAAAAGAGCAGAATGGACTTTCTCTGACAAATAAAGGTTTTACAGCCACACACACACACACACACACACACACCTTCTGTCCATACTCATTCAGTGCCAGTGATGTATTTAGCTTTTCCACAGATTGCGGTCTCCACTCCCCACACACCCCCACCCCAAAGAGAGCAACCTTCCTCCCACGGGGCTCCTGCTTGGCACGGCCGCCCCGAGATAACTGCACACACACACACACACACATACACAGACACACACATACACACACACACACAGAGCATACAGAGATTTACAGTGTTGGCACCCACTTTGGTAAAATGGGTGGATCACTGCCACTTACTCCCCCACCCAACCTGATAAATATGCCACATTCAAACAGCCCTGAAAGGAACAAACAGGATGAGTGACGGTCCATCTGTGCATTAGCACTCAGCGAGCATGGTGATGTGGCGGCATGGTGTGTGTGTGTGTGTCAGACGTTCAGCATGGTTGCTAACAAAATGTGAATAATCTGCTCGCCGTGACTCCAAACCCCAAAACACACCAGCATGGAGCCCGTGGATCCCGTGGATCCCGTGGACGCCGTCATAAAATCCTCTCCCATCTTCGGCGCATCTCACCACAAACTGGCTCACGTGGTAAGAGAAACGCTCTGAATGACAGGAAGTCATTTAGAAACATGCAGCCGAAAGCACAAAGATGCAGCAACCACAGCAGTTTCATGCAGGCATGAAAGAAACAGAGGATCCAGTAACAAACACACTCTTTTCATTTTGGTTTGTGGATTCGTCAAATTACTTTTCAGTGTGAAGTTTGGATCTCGTCTCCAACTGCGTCAGCGTTTATGATACGGCGGATGGGATCAAGCGTTCCTACGCCTCAGAGTTTAATATAAGACTTCAGCGAAGCAGCAAATCTACTGTAAAGTGCTGAAATCATTCTGATTACTGAGGAAGCTATTATACTATACCACCCATTTTGCATGTTTGAGACTAATATATTAAATTTTCATACGTGTAACATTACTGACAATCATTTCCCAAAGCATACTACTGGAACGGTGAATTAAAAATGTTTTTCCTACCTTCCAGACCTCCATTGGTTTCAGTTCATTCTGCTATTAAAATCAACTTGTTGATAGTAATCCATCATTACCAACAAGACGTGTATTCAGGTTTTTTTTTAGAAGTTACGTAATTTTAATGTTTAAGCACAATAAAAAGTGTGGAGTGAATGTATGCCTCCACTGGGGAATATAGTCCCAAAAGAAGACCTGTGTTTATGGAAAAATTTAAAGGACCGTGACTTCATAAGGCTGTGTAACTATTAGCAGGAGAAACATGGATTTTTAAGGTGGGTGTATCACTTGAATATTTGATTTTGAAAGATTAAGAGATTTAGCAAAATATCAGGAAAGCTGAAATACGGTTTTATCCTTTGGGAAATGATTGTCAGTAATGTATGCAAATTGAATATATTAGGCTTAAACATACAAAATGGGTGGTATGGTCCTTTAAGATGAAGTAGCCAACAACCCATTATTTTACCTTCAGAAAGAAGCTAAATACAACTTTATTTCTAGTACATTTTTTCCTTTCGCAGCTTGTGGATTTTTTTTTTTGTTGTTGTTTTTTTTTTGTTTTTTTGATGGACAATTTTATCCAGTGTATTTCTGCTTAGGACAGGAAGTCCCACACAGATTCTCATCAAAATCTAATCTGCACCTAAACCATGTGTAAAGGTGGATGGTCCATAAATGCACTCAGATGGTACAGATTCAGCAGTTTTACTGTGTAACTGGCAACAACATGACAGAACAGGAAGTCACCCTGTGACCCAAAACACAAAAGGACATGCCAGGATAGAAGTAGTATCCCTAGTGATGGCTTTGAGAATAACATGCTGCATATACAGAAACATTTCACCATTCATCCAAATAGCTTTGTCAGTCAGAAAAAAAAAAAAAAAAAAAAAAAAAAAAAAAAAAAGAAAAGAAAAATAAAATTAAAAGTTTTTATTTTATTTTTTTCTTAGTGATGAAGCTGTTTGAATGAATGGTGAAATGTTACAGAATTAAAAACTTGAATCCAGTTGACTTGACTCAGTTTTCATACAATATATCTACCCGCCTGCATGACTGAGAATCTTCATCAAAACATGCTGTATAATACACTATATTGAACACAACACAACTTTAGGCCTTACTTTATGATTTGAGGGTCTGTCTAAACAGGCTCTTTTTAATTTTGTGCCGACAGACAAACCGTCCAGTTTGGAGGAGCAATCGCTGCACGTTTGTGCACAAACTTGCTGGAGTGTATAAATGTAACAAGTCACTACAGAAGCATCATCTCTGGTGCTTTTTCACAAATCCCTTAGAGTCCAAAAACCAACACAACCTGAAAAAGTTTAGCTCTGCCCCTAGAGACATTCAACTCAGCCAATGAGACTATTTCTATATTCAGGGCAGGTTGGCCTTTGAGAAATGCTGTTTTTTAAGTAAAAATCCAGTCTTCCACTCAAACACATACACCTTCTCTCTCTCTCTCTCTC
>VXCM01003699.1:248-59877 GCA_014773175.1 Lucifuga dentata | reverse complement strand
CCCCCCCTCTCTCAGACACACACACACACACACTGCACAGCCTTTCAGCCAGCAAATTACTCGTGCTGGTGGTGAGAATTCAGTATGTGCAAAAGAAATGAGCAGTTGGACTATAATAGCAACGACTAATAATGTTAACCTTTCGGTGTCATGTAGACCTACACACACACACACACACACACACACACACACACACACACACACATAAATACATACATGCATACATACATGTATGCTACATACATATATACATACACATTATCAGCACGTCGCAGGGTGGTGTCAGAATCCAGCTACAGAATCCTCAAACTCTAAGACCACTAGCCATAAACAGATCATGTTTTTGTAAAGGTTTGACTGGTGGTTGGTGGTTCGAGGACTTTTGGTTTGAAATAAACATGTCAGACTTTGAACATTGATAATTGCTGTTTATTCACAGCTAATAAACATGGAGCAGCAGAAAGTGGGCTTCAGGAAGTCATTAAAGCTGCTGTGAGATCCATTTACTGAATCCTCCATCACTGCAGCATCATTAGTCTCTTTAAAACATGAATGTGTGGAAAGGTTTGCATATTTTACTTGCATTTAAGACTCAATTTGCAGTAAGTCTATTTAGACTGAGTCAAACAAAGCATGAAGGAATTATATTTTTTTCATAATGTCAGTGGATGACAAAGGATTATTAATGACTATTCATGTCTGACAATACATTTTGACAATAAATCGAAACATTCCAGCTACATCATCTGGTTACTTCTTTCTGTGGTGCATAAAGTGAGTTTACAGCACACTTAAAGGACCATACCATCCATTTTGCATGTTTGAGCCTAATATATTCAATTTTCATACATGTTATGTTACTGACAATCATTTCTCAAAGGATAAAACCGTATTTTTGATATTTTGAAAAATCTCTTAATCTTTCAAAATCAAATATTCAAGTGATACACCCACCTTAAAAATCCATGTTTCTCCTGCTAATAGTTACACAGCCTTATGAAGTCACGGTCCTTTAAATTTTTCCATAAACACAGGTCTTCTTTTGGGACTATATTCCCCGGCGGAGGCATACATTCACTCCATGCTTTTTATTGATCTTAAACGCTAAAATTACATAACTTCTAAAAAAAAACCTGAATACACGTCTTGTTGGTGATGATGGATTACTTATCCCAAGAACGTTTCAAGTATTGATTTTAATAGCAGAATGAACTGAACCAATGGAGGTCTGGAAGGTAGGAAAAACATTTTTAATTCACCGTTCCAGCAGTATGCTTTGGGAAATGATTGTCAGTAACGTTACATGTATGAAAATTGAATATATTAGGCTCAAACATGCAAAATGGATGGTATGGTCCTTTAAGCACATCTGAATCATTAAGAGTTTCACTGAGCATCACTACGCTGTTTTTCATGCTACCTGACTTTAATTTGTTATTACGTGTAACAGCTAGATGCTTGTAGTTGTGATGTCTGCTGAAGAGAGGAAAGAGCTGCAGAAAGATGATGTGAACAGCTGCTAATGAAGTACAAACAAATCTTTACTTTAAGCGCCTTAAGTTCACCTGACGCCTTTTAAAATGTGCCATTAAATGCTGCACCACAGAGGATCATCTCAGAGATGTAGGCCAGGAGGAGAATGGGAGAAAAAGGCGTTTGTTGCCTTTTGTTTACGCTGATTGTGATTCTGCCGCTGCTCACACCGGCCGGAGATCAGCCGTAATAAAGCGCCGTTACATTTCCCGACGCATCCCCTTTTTGCTTTCTTACTAAAAAATCCCTGGAAGCCTGCAGGCGGAATCAGGCCATGTGAGCCGTGATAACGCGTGGATGGGAAGTGGGAGACAGGTCAACGCGCAACATCTGGACAGAGAAATGCATCCAAAAACACGCCTCTGCAGCGGCGCTTTCCGCCGGTAAAAGCCAGATTAGGAGCGCGGCGGAGAGCCCCGGAAGCCCACGGAGGTTAGGAGATCACAGGCAAAGAGTGGATGATAATCTCACCAGAACATCGGGATAGGGGCGATCTAGCCGGATTAAACCGAGCTAATGAAATACACCAGAAATGGAGGATTTGGAAGGGGGAGGGGGGATGGATGAGAAAATCCAAAATAAAAAAAAAGACATGAACTAATGTCAAAAAGCTGGAAAAGGTTGTGAAGTGAGCTGCATCAGTTGTTACATGAGACAAAGACTCCTACACGTCATTCTCGCTGCATTGTAATTTCTCATATTAATATCTACAGATGCCTTCCTGTCATAAACCCTCAAAATCTGAAATATCTCTTTTAATGCAGATTGCGTCGGAGAAATCTCAGCCGCACACTTTCCACCGAATCCAACAAGTTCCGAGCCCGGTTCAGCGGCGAGAACCAGGACTGAGCACCCCCCCCCCCNCCCCCCCAATACAAAATTAAAATTATTCCACTGACATTTCCCCAATGCAGCAATGCGCGTTCCCAAAAGCTGATTTCCAGGGCAGAGGAGGAGGAGGAGGAGGAGATGAGGAGGTGGAGGGGGCGTCATGTTTGGAGACAGAGAGCGCNCAGAGGAGGAGGAGGAGGAGGAGATGAGGAGGTGGAGGGGGCGTCATGTTTGGAGACAGAGAGCGCGCACCGCCCTCCCCCCACCAAAAACTAAGGCAGTAGCGCGCACACGGGCACGGGCCGGCTTGGAGGGGAGCGGATTGGCTGAGGCGCAGCTCCATCTGGACACGTGACACGTCCTGCTTACAATAAATAAACAGCAATAGAATAATGTGTAAAAATAAGCCTTCCTGCTCCAAAACCACCGACAATCTGAATAAAACAACACTCAGCAAACACGCGGGATGTCCCCACGCAGGACGCAGGGCAAACATTTGGCAACATGTCCAACATGCGCCCAAAACTTCTATTTGGATACGTCCGGTGGGAGGCGGGCAGCGCCAGGCAACAACCGTGCGTAACGAAAAAAATGACAGCTTCACGGAGAGCCTGTGGGTTTCCAGTGGACATAACACGCCAGGAATCTGGCCTTTCCACTGCAAAAAACACAAACACAAACAGCACGCACTAGCACTGTCCGTCCGCCTGGACCCCCCCACGCACAAGCACACACACAATGCCAAGCGAGCTTACCTACACAGTGAATGAGTTTGTGCCTCCAAGAGTCAAGTTCCTGCCGAAAGCCGCGCCTCTCTATCGTGCATTGCTGCCTTTTGCACAGACTCGCCATTTTCTATCGGCCCCTCCCGTGGGCGCGCACATACTGCTGGGTGCTTCCCTGCGCGCACGTCNAAAAAAAAAAAAAAAAAACGCCCCCCCCTCCCCATCAGCTCGGCATGAGGATGTGCTGTCATTGGTGGTTTAAAGGGCTGTTTGTGTGTTTTAATGTTGTGGAAGCTACAGCACAGGGCGCCTGTGCTCCAAATTTGCCATGGCTTAAAGCGATGTGTGTCAAAGGGCAGGAGTGGGTGCGCCGCGGATTTAAAATGCGCATAAGACACTGCTTTCTTTAAACTAACAGAAGAGCCTTGCAGAGCCTACAGCTACTGTTCCTCACGCCACAGCTCGGGTCTGAAGTCTACAAAAGGCACTGTTATTAAAATTAAATAAGCGGAGTATCACGATATGACAAATAAAAGAAACAGGGACTGTGTGGGAAAAAATCCCCGTAATGTTCATAAAAGGCTCACATGGCTGGTGATCTACGCGCTTTATAATACACATTCATAGCCGAATATTCTTATTTAGCTCATTAAAGGATTATTATGAGTTCTCTTTTTGAGGGATTAGGTTCCCTTTCATATGACTGTTCTTAATTCAATTAATAAACGCTTAGCTGTTCTATTTTTTTTACTCATCCACTGCATCTTATGTGTTTTCCATGGATTCCACTTCTGAAGGATTATACAGAATATGGATCTGCTGAATTACAAAATTAATAAATGAAGCATGAGCCAAACCCGTGGAAGCAACAGCGCAACGTGTAATCAACGTATTGGTTAATAGTAATTAGTCTGTTCAATTGTTCCAGTCAGTTTTGTCTTTGCTTTATGAATAATGATTGTAGGTTAATCCTCATCCCGCTTTCCCCCTGAGATATGAAATCAGGGCGGAGGAGTTGTTTCATGTGGGTCACCTTTTGCTGAATACAGGGAAATTAACAATTTCCTGTTCCTTTACTGGCTTTTCCGCGCATTTCACTCCATTTAATAAACCTGCACCATGTCCTGCAGGTTTGCGCATTGGGAGAACAATAAATCAAGTTCTATAAAAGTCGCCAAAACGTGGGTCTAATCACCAAATTGATACATGAAATGACATAGCAGCATTAAAGGGAACATCGGTGCCGTTTCATAATCCCACAGCGATATAAAAATCAAGGGCAAACACCTTAACACAGGAGCACTCCAGCTAATTAAGTCATTGAACTCGTTGCACTCGTCAAAAAATGTCGCCTACGGAGAGCTAGACAGCGGCGAAGCGCCAGCCAATGGGAGGACACGTTCAAAGGAAGTGGAGTGAAGCAGCCAGTAGGAGCGCGGGACATTGGACAGACGCTGAGATTGCAATAGCCACGAAAGTGACGTTCAGAGCAACAACTGAAATCGTCCACCTGCCGCGTTTTTCAGTGATGTAGAGAAACGGGACGGTTTGCGCTTTAATAACGACAGGTAACCCGTTTGTTTTTGTTACGAGAGCGTTGAGAGTTTGTGTTTTGGAGGTTGTCGGCGTCATGCCGGCGAGATGAGAAGGATTAGGGCGCCGTTACTGTGGCAACGTTAGATGGAGGAACACATACTCCTCCTCCTCTAACCCTTCAGCCTACTTTAGCTTCTCAGGCTAAGAAACGCGTTTTCTGTCTAAATGTGTAGCCTGAATGTTGATTTTAAGATGTCTATGTTATATACTCTCTTTCTGAATTAGAATAGATGACGGAGAACCACATTAAAGATAAACCAAAAAAATAAAAAATAAATAAAAACACGTTTATACCATATTAAGGAGACAAAAGAGACCTCTTACAACAATCTAAATGTCAGACTCTCAAATGAAAGCATATTTACTGAGCAACCAGCATATTACTACATAACTATATTACTGCTGGATTACCATAGCAAGCAGCCTGTGACAAGCAAGGTACCTGAGCGCCATGACTGCATTTTAAAGGACCATACCACCCATTTTGCATGTTTGAGCCTAATATATTCATTTTCCATACATGTGACGTTACTGACAATCATTTTCTAAAGCATAAAACCGTATTTCAGCTTTCCTGATATTTTGCAAAATCTCTTAATCTTTCAAAATCAAATATTCAAGTGATACACCCACCTTAAAAATCCATGTTTCTCCTGCTAATAGTTACACAGCCTTATGAAGTCACAGTCCTTTAAATTTTTCCATAAACACAGGTCTTCTTTTGGGACTATATTCCCTGGTGGAGGCATACATTCACTCCACACTTTTTATTGAGCTTAAACACTAAAATTACATAACTTCTAAAAAAAAACCTGAATACACGTCTTGTTGGTGATGATGGATTACCTATCCCAAGAATGTGTCAAGTATCAGCAAGTTGATTTTATTAGCAGAATGAACTGAAACCAGTGGAGGTCTGGAAGGTAGGAAAAACATTTTTAATTCACTGTTGCAATAGTATGCTTTGGGAAATGATTGTCAGTAACGTTACGTGTATGAAAATTGAATATATTAGGCTCAAACATGCAAAATGGGTGGCATGGTCCTTTAACAGCAGACTTACTTCCTGTATGCAGGATTCTGCACAGTTTTACATCCTCTCAGTGATGCAGTCAGAATCATGACTTGTCTCATCACACTGGGGGTTGGGGGTGGAGTGTGTGTGTGNGGGGGGGGGGTCTGGGGCCCCTAGCAGCATAATCTTGGTATAATTTATTTGCAAAAGCTATCAATTAACCCACTGCAAGTTATTGTGACATAAAGTTGGAGCTCTGCATGTGTATGTGTAAAAATTATTTTCCAGGAAACAGGATAATGTTTGGCTAAACATTCCGGAGGGAAGGAGGGCTGTATTAATTTCTCTGCGGCCCTCCAGCAGCAGAGTCTGGCACAATTGGTCCATAAAGGCTGTTAATTCACAATGGCAAGTCATTTGTAATATAAACACAAAACTCTGTGTTCAATACGTCACCGAAGTAAAAGGTGTGACAAGGCTCAGGCTTTTCAGGTATCAGGATTTCCGTTTGTCTAACCGTTCTCAGGGTTTAGGACAGTTATGTACTTTCTTTGAGCCTCCACGAGCAAAATCGGATTCACGATTATTCTACTGTCAGTTAACTCACGTGAGTCATTATTTGTGACATAAACTCCGAACTGTTTGTGTAGGTGTCAAAACGTCAGAGTGTGAGATGAACGTTCTTAAATTACTAATGTGTGTGTGTGTGTGTGTGTGTGCATGCATGTGCCAACAGGACCCATGACGCTGACACGAGGTTCCTTCACATACTCCGGCGGCGAGGAGTACCACGGTGAATGGAAAGAAGGTTAAGACCAACATGCCCCTTCACTCACCTTTAATCTCTGACTGCACGTTCACCAAATGCACTGTTATAACCCGATTATAATAATAACACACTTCATAAACGCTGTAGCTTCGCAGAATCATGCTAACCTGATTACAACAATAATACACTTCATCAACGCTGTAGCTTCATAGAATCATGCTAATCTGATTACAATAACACACTTCATAAACACTGTAGCTTCACAGAATCATGCTAATCTGATTACAATAATAACATACTTCTTAACGCTGTAGCTTCACAGAATCATGCTAACCTGATTACAATAATAACACAACGCTGTAGCTTCATAGAATCATGCTAATCTGATTACAATAACACACTTCATAAATGCTGTGGCTTCACAGAATCATGCTAACCTGATTACAATAACACGCTTCACACTGTAGCTTCATAGAATCATGCTAATCTGTCTACAGTAATAACACACTTCTTAACGCTGTAGCTTCATAGAATCACGCTAATCTGATTACAATAATAACACACTTCTTAATGGTGTAGCTTCACAGAATCATGCTAATCTGATTACAATAATAACACTTAACGCTGTAGCTTTATAGAATCATGCTAATCTGATTACAATAACACACTTCATAAATGCTGTAGCTTCATAGAATCATGCTAATCTGATTACAATAATAACACACTTCATAAATGCTGTGGCTTCACAGAATCATGCTAACCTGATTACAATAACACGCTTCACACTGTAGCTTCATAGAATCATGCTAATCTGTCTACAATAATAACACAGTTCTTAACGCTGTAGCTTCATAGAATCACGCTAATCTGATTACAATAATAACACACTTCTTAATGGTGTAGCTTCACAGAATCATGTTAATCTGATTACAATAATAACACTTAACGCTGTAGCTTCATAGAATCATGCTAATCTGATTACAATAACACACTTCATAAATGCTGTAGCTTCATAGAATCATGCTAACCTGATTACAATAATAACACTTAACGCTGTAGCTTCATAGAATCATGCTAATCTGATTACAATAACACACTTCATAAATGCTGTAGCTTCATAGAATCATGCTAATCTGATTACAATAACACACTTCATAAACGCTGTAGCTTCATAGAATCATGCTAATCTGATTACAATAATAACACACCTCATAAACACTGTAGCTTCACAGAACCATGCTAATCTGATTACAATAACACACTTCATAAATGCTGTAGCTTCATAGAATCATGCTAATCTGATTACAATAATAACACACTTCATAAATGCTGTAGCTTCATAGAATCATGCTAATCTGATTACAATAATAACACACCTCTTAAACACTGTAGCTTCATAGAACCATGCTAATCTGATTACAATAACACACTTCACGCTGTAGCTTCATAGAATCATGCTAATCTGACTACAGTAATAACACGCTTCATAAATGCTGTAGCTTTATTGCATTGTCACCTCACAGCAAAAATATTCTGGGTTTGAATCTGATCAGGTCCTCTCTGTGTGGCATTTGCAGGGCTACTCAAATACAAATCTTAAAGGTCCACAAAGTAAATTTTCAATAAGACAAGGATCTCCAGTTTTTCAAGTTAGTCAAGCCAGGGTCAGATTGAGGTCCTAATTTTTATTTTGGAATTTGAGGTGTCGAGCAGGGGGGGGGTGTAATGGACCAAGCAAAAACAGAGTCATCATTCTTAACACAGAAAGTGCTGCAGTCGGACATTTGGAACGCTGCTTACAGCGGAGAAATTGGAGAATTTTGACTCGTAGCATTGCAGCGTCGTCTCGCAGATAATACATCATACAGCCTATGTGTGTGCGCGTGTCAGGGTGTGTGACAGCAGTGTCAGACTTGTATTGTTTTTAAGGCTGGGTTGTCCCACAAAACATGGGCGGGTCTTCAGAAAACCTTGGCAGGCTGTCCAAGTTTCACCTGTGTATGGGAAACACTTGATATACTCAGACATTATAATCGGAGGAAGCCATTTCGTGTTTTCTATCTGCCGTGTTTCCACTCAAACTCTGATGAGCAGCACGCTTCATAAATTACTGCATGTTTAGCAAATGGTGGAATCCTGCTAATTCCATCCACATGGACGTCTTAGCCACATGTTGACGCATTTACGGACAAAAATTGGAGTTGTCATATGTGATATTTGCAAATGAGAATATATCTTAAAAGATCATACCACCGATTCTGCATATTAGAGCCCAATATATGCAATCCGTGTACACTGGCAACCATTTCCCAAAATATACTATGTTAGCGGTAAATTTCACATTGTTTTTCCTTCCAGACTGTTACTGCTTTCAGCTGTTTCCAGTACGCTATAAAAAATGAACTTGTAGAGATGTGAAACACGCTTGAGATAAACAATCCATCACAGCAAACAACATGTCTATTAGGATTTTTGTCAGAGTAATTTTATTTAAATGATCCAACACGGAGCTGCACAGAAGACGATGTATTTCTCCGCCAGGAAATATAGTCCCAGGAGAAGAAGACTTTTACTAAGAAGTTAAAATGGCTAACATTTATTAAAATAAATGTTAGCAAAGTGAAAGGTTGAGTTTTAAGGTGAGTGTATGTCCTAAACATTTGATTTTGAAAGATTAGGGGATTTGAAAAAATAACACAAAAATTAAAATACGGTTTTATGTGTTGGAAATATATGTATACACACACATACACACACACACACAGTATTTCCATTAGAAAGTTGGCTACAGCAGCTTTAAAGAACCAATGATATTTGATGCCATGTTGCAGGTTCAAAACAGAAAAACTCGCCTGCATTTAAAAGAATCTGTACTTACACACACACACACACACACACACTCCATGTGGTGCCAGTCAGCCTGCTGAGACAGGAAATCACACGACCTAAACCAGTATTTGCACTTTGACAATAACACTTAAGGTTAAACAGAGGAGAATTTGGCTCTGGTGGGAGAAGCAGATGGTCCACACACACACACACACACACACACACACACACACACACACACACACACACNTCTCTCTCTCTCTCTCTCTCTCTCTCTCTCTCTCTCTCTCTCTCTCTCGCTCTCTCATAGAAACGGTTAAACTGGTTTGGCTGCGGTGCTCAGACATACACACACTTTACTACACAGCAGCATTGTTTTTAGCAGTTTCCTCTGTGTTGATGGAGAATTGATCCTGTAATAGAACAGAGAAGAGTTCAGAAAAAAGTGTGGAGAGATTGTTGGGGTTGTTAGCATAGTGTTGCTTGTTCCTCATTTTAATCATCTTTAAAATTGGTAAACAGGCAAAGGACATACAAAAATAAAGACTTAGTTTTGAAATGACTTGAATTCCATTTTAATAAGTCAACATTTTGAATATTATCTAAGCCAATAGTCCTTCACAGAAGTGCCCTTTAGTTCCTGTGAATATTACATCTTATTATGTTTGACACAAAAACACAGTTATGTTCTGGCATTTATGCTGTATGTGTGATTAGATGCTGTGTTGTTCTTTACAACTTGACACTGCTGACTTTGCTGTGAAGTGTGTGTGTGTGTGTGTGTGTGTGTGTGTGTTTTGTCATGAACACAGATTCTTGCGTGTCGTGCATCATGTCTTTGCGTCCATGCATGCAGAGTCACTGTTTGCACACAAACATGTAGGTGTGTGTGGGACTGAGGTCTATAGTGTCACATGAATAATTCAGCGGCGTGATGCTTGAAGACGGGCCTGGCAGCTATCAGGTTACAGGAAGTAGGTCGGGTACGTCCACGCAGCCATAAGCCATTTACTACTGTACTTCACCACCATGGTCATTTAACATTTATGCATTACCATTATTGATTAACATAAAAGCCGGACAGCCATTTCAGCCGAACCCTAATTAGCCAGAGACTGTGACCCTGCAGGAGACTGAGAGATGTTACGAAGGAGCTGAGCGACAGATTAGAGTCTGTCTGCAGAGATCAGAGAGAGAGAGAGGAAATGACCGCCCCTCTCTCCGCTCGTCCACTCATAATCTGTCCTTTCTGCAAAAAAGAGAGCTGTTAGGTTTTCAGCGGTGTGCGTGTGTGAAACGCTGATTCCGTCATATTCAGTAACATGGTTCACACTTGGACTCTTGCATCGTTTGACAGAAGATGCTGCTGCTGGTGTTTGTGGCCGGACGACTTTGACACTTCACACTTTGTTATATTTCTGTGGTCAGTCTGTGAAGTTTCAGCCTCCGGCTCTCACTTGCACAGGCCGAAGTGCTGTGTGTGTGTGTCGACCCTCTTCTTCACCATACACACTGAAATCCATACTTACCCACTCCAGCTTTTCTTACTCTCAGTTACACGTATGGATGCGGGATGTTTCCAGATGGAGAACACGGTAAAAATGGCTTCAGATTTAGTTTGAACTCGGCCAAATCTCCTGTGAAAACCCTGCTGAGATTAGGCAGACAGCAGCACTTTAAGCAGCCCTGACAGATGGACTGCCTAATTTACTTTGCCATTATCTGGAAGCAAAGGACACACTCACTGTCCTCACCCCTGTAAATCCCTAACCACTGCTAGGATTTGACCCCAGAGCTTCTCTTCTCTGAGTTTCATGCCACTTTGGAAAGCTCTCAGTAAATCCAATTCTTTGCTCACAGGTACTGTGAGAAACTGTGGACCTCTTTAACATGTGGTTATCCTCCTAATTCCTCCTGAATCCACTAATGGTTGTTGGCAAAGTGTTCGGCAAAGTGAAAGGCTCCTTTGCTTCGTGCTCTCTCAAATGTCATTATCCAGATCCAGCAAATTAACAGCAGAATTAGGGAGAATTTGGAACATTTTTCGGAGTCCAGAATTAATGGCAGCGACTCAGTATTTGTCTGATATAGCACCAATTCGTAGTTTTCATGTGACATCACAGCCTTATGGGAACACCCACCTGGAGGACAAAACAGGCTTTCTTCCGCTGTCCACCAGTTATTTTTACCAGGTTTGTTTGTTTAGCCAAAATGCCAGATAGTTGTTGTTCAATCGGATGCACTAACTGATGAGGAGCAAGCCTGGGTTGTGCTTCTGCAGAATCCTGTCCTAGAAAGAAAACCCAGAGAGGAGGAGCTTGTGGATTTGTGCTACTAGACGTGCCTCCATTCATGGAGAGGTCAAAGGATGGCAACCATTAAAGTCCACACGTCTTTGCAGTGAACATGTCACGTCATAAGATATCATGTTAATCTAACCAAAATGTCACTGCCTTGTCATTACTGCCTTAGAACGCTGACTACAGTCACCCTGAAACTAACAATACCTGGGATCAACGTTAGCTAGCTAGCTAATGTTAGNCGCTGACTACAGTCACCCTGAAACTAACAATACCTGGGATCAACGTTAGCTAGCTAGCTAATGTTAGTTAATTAGAACTTACCTTCGCTTTGACAATGAAGAATTTCTTGTCTTTCACAAACGGCAGCACATTATTGATCCATCCTAAAATACATAGAACTGTCTGTACTTTTGTAGCTTTCATCCTGGTGGCAGTGTAAGGGATTCTCACAAGGTATATGTACACCGCCAAACTGGAGCTCTGGCAGGTACTTTGCTGCTTTTAGTGATTGAAATACTGTGGCAGGTGCTGTACATGGATCATAAGTGCCCAAAACTTGCAGTTTGTTCACATATCTTTGATTTTCTTCTTTTGAGAGGTGATCTAAATATTCATGGATTGAAACAGATGGAAAATTGTCAGGCCTGTGCCACAGTTCTATGAAGTGTCCAGTATTGGCTGCCATGTTGGATCGCTGTTTTGCCCTCCAGGGCTCCGCTCCAGTCACATGACTGAAAACTATGAATTCATGAATTCTCCAACTTCTTAACTTTGAATAGTTAAACTAATCATGTACTTTATTTCCTCCTCACCCTACTTTTAATAAACCAAAGTTAGATAACCACCAGTTAGAGTTCTTTGCTTTAAGTGGAGAGGTTCTCAAGTTTTGACCTTCGTTGTCTGGCCTTTGCTGCCAGGTTACTTTCCTGTAGAAAACTATGGTGTCATGATTGTGACATCGTTCAAAGGTTTCTGAAGGGAAACTTGAAACTGGAGTTTGGTTTTCTCACTTGTCAGTTTATCAGTTGTTTAAAGGTTGTTAAATGTATCAGTTGTTAAAATGTAAATTTGGTTGATGAAGCAGATCTTGGGTGTTGCTGAGCAACAATTGCTATGTTGACTTTGACAGAGCAAGATCCCTGCTGTCAATCAAGTAAATATACTTCCAAAAATGCTTCCAAAATGCTACAAAATTCAACGAAGCCATTCAGAATGTTTGTGCTGAGATTCTGAACTTTGGAAATCAGGAGGAAATTTGAGTGTTTTCCTATGTTCATCAGAACACTTTTTAAAGTTGCCGTTTTAGAATAACTTGAAGTCTTTTCTGTAATGGCTTCTACATGCAGGGATGTTGTTAGCTTTTGTTTTACCACCAGATATTTTGGTTCTAGATTGATCGTTAGCACACATTGCACCAGAGAAAGGAAAGGGATTAGTTTTCGGGCTGATTTGGTTCAGTTCATTTAGATGAGGAATTGTTACAGTTTGTTTGGCTGAGCACTCAATCTGAGACCATTTTCAGAAGTTGGTCTTGATTCAGTTCCATATGCACTCTGAAATTTGTTTGTTTGTGGTCTGAACATGATCCATGCTTGTAACCAACTACAAGTGGGTTCATTGAGTGGCAATGAGCAGTGAGAGTGTTGTCACATGACTTTTGCTTACATATTTTGGTTTGATTACATTTTTTTCCTGTGTGAAACTAAATTAAACCAAGCAGTATATGCAGCATTGGAATAATTTAGTCTGAGATAACATGGTGGTGAGAACTGTTTTAACTTAGAGTCCCTGAATTAAATTCAGGGACTTTAAGGGTCTTCAGATCTGCAAATGATGTTAAAAGTTAAAACAGTTCTCACCATCATGTACAAATACTTCTCTCCATAGATTTGGCACATGGAATATTGATGATTTCAGTCATAATGACTGAAATCATCAATATCCACCAAATCTGTGGATCTTTTATTTCATAAAAGATTTCATAAAAGATCTATCATCTTTTATGACTGAAATCGGGGGGGGAAAAAAAAAACATAAAACTATTGACCTTAAGCTCCAAATAGACCAGAATACCAGAAGTATTTCATGCTATTTCTTATTGTGTAATTTCTGTGCAGACAGCGTTTAATCCAGTGAGTGACTGGTTTCATTCAGCGTGGGTCCCTAAGCTCATTACATCGCATTACCTTCTTAAACACACACACACACACACACACACACACACACACACACACACACCGTGTTGCCTATTACTTCCGAACTCTTACGTGAGTTTCCTAAATTCCGACCAGACGTCCTGTTTTTCCAGGGACAGTCAATTATTTTAGGTCCTTCTTAAGTAATAATAATGATAATAATAATAATAATAATAATAATAATAATAGCTTTATTTTTGTATAGTATCTTTTTAAAACAAAGTTACAAGGTGCTGTACAGAGCAGGCATTAAAACACAAAAGATAAAATCAAAGGAGGCAAAAACAACAATTATATAAAAGAATAGAATTAAATAAGCACAATAAAACAGTGCAACAGATAAAAGAAGGTCCTATGATAAAAGAAAGTTTTCAGTAATGTTTTAAAAGAAGACACTGACCTAGCCAGTCTGAGATCCTCTGGCAGAGAATTCCATAACTTAGGGGCACGAACAGCAAAGCTCCGATCATGTTTGGTAACAAGGCGAGATTCAGGAACTACCAACAGGTTCCTGCCAGAGGGTCTCAGACAGCAGTCAGGCTCATAAGGAGTTAAAAGATAACAGATATAAACAGGCATCTGACCATGTAAGGCTTTAAAAACAAGCAATAAAATCTTAAAATCAATTCTAAAACTAACTGGTAANTCTGACCATGTAAGGCTTTAAAAACAAGCAATAAAATCTTAAAATCAATTCTAAAACTAACTGGTAATCAGTGAAGGCCAGTGAGAATTAGCGTGATGTGGTCGCTTCTTCTGGAGAGAGTTAAAAGCCAAGCAGCAGCATTTTGTATTAAATGAAGCCTATGAATGTTTCCTTTACTGATACCGGAGTAAAGTCATTACAGTAATCAAGTCTGGAGGTGATAAATGCATGAATGACCTATTCTAGATCTGTAAAAGAAAGAAAAGGTCTAACCTTAGAGATCAACCTGAGCTGAAGGAAACAAGACTGCACAACCTTTGTCACCTGAGCATTAAAGGAGAAATATGAATCAAAAGTGTCCCTACTTATTCTGAAAAAAATCCTGATTTGTCCAGGATTTCAGGGATTTTTTAAATTTTTTATTTTATTTTATGTTTTTTGTTTGTTTTTTATGAAAAAACAAACAAACAAAAAAAAAAAAGAAAAATCCAATATTTTATTTTCCCTCTTTATCAGAAATGAAGAGTCAGAGTGGGTTGCATGCACTCAACCTACCAATCACACAAACACACACACACACACACACACACATTCCGCAACATCCAAAATGTCTAGTCTATCAGCATATCATGCTGGCATCCACTGACCCGTTCACCTCTAACGTGAAAAGTGCAGCACGTTCTACTTTTAGCTCTCTAGCTGCTAGAATAATTCAGAATTATGACTAAACAAGCTGCAGCTTCAATGAAGAGCTTCAAAAGAAATTTAAATTCCTAAAAAATAATTTAAATTCATAAAAAGAGAAGGAAGGAGTACTTTGAGGAACTCCTTAACCAGGCTTCCATGTCCCCCACAGGGGAGGCAGAGATGGAGGACTTGGGTGGATCAGAGACCATCTCTCTCTGGTGGAGGTCACTGAGGTAGTTAAAAAGCTCCACAGTGGCAAATCACCAGGAGTGAATGAGATCTGACCCGAGATGCTGAAATCTCTGGATGTTGTGGGACTGTCATGGCTGACACGCCTATGCAACATTGCATGGAGGTCTGGGTCAGTACCCTTGGAGTGGCAGACCGGGGTGGTGGTCCCCCTTTTTAAAAGGGGGACCACACCCTCTGGTCCCCCTTTTTAAAAAGGGGGACCAGAGGGTGTGTTCCAACTATCGAGGGATCACACTTCTCAGCCTCTCAGGGAAAGCCTATGCAGGGGTGCTGGAAGGGAGACTCAGATCGATAGTCGAACCTCAGATCCAGGAGGAGCAATGCAGGTTCCATTCTGGTCATGGAACTGTGGACCAGCCTTTTACCCTCGCACTAGAGGGGGCTTGGGAGTATGCCCAACCAGTCTACATGTGTTTTGTGGATCTGGAAAAGGTCTATGACTGTGTCCCCCAAGGTGTCCTGTGGGGGGTGCTGTGGGAGTATGGGGTACTGAGTTTGTTGACACGGACTATCCGGTCCCTATACAACCAAAGCCAGAGCTGTGTCCGCATCCTCAGCACCTTATCAGACCTGTTTTCTGTGGGCGTTGGACTCTGCCAGGGCTGCCCCTTGTCACCAATCATTTTGTGATTTTCATGGACAGGATTTCAGGGCACAGTCAGGGATTGGAGGGTGTCCAGTTTGGTGACCTCAGAATAGCACCTCTGCTTTTTGCAGATGATGTGGTTCTGCTGGCTTCATCAGACAGTGACCTTCGACGTGCACTGGACAGGTTTGAGGCTGAGTGTGAAGCGACTGGGATGAGAATCAGCACCTCCAAGTCTGAGACCATGGTGCTCTGCTGGAAAAAGGTGGACTGTTCCCTCCAGGTTAGAGGGGAGTCACTACCTCAGACTTAAGTATCTCAGGGTCTTGTTCATGAGTGGAGGTAAGATGGAGCATGAGATTGACAGATGGATTGGTGCAATGTCTGTGGTCCTATGGATGCTGTACTGGACCATCGTGGTGAAGAGGGAGCTGAGCCAGAGGTTGAGGCTCTCAATTTACCAATCAATCTACGTTCCTATCCTCACCTATGGTCATGAGCTTTGGGTAGTGACTGAAAGGATAAGATCACAGATACAAGCAGCGGAAATGAGGTTCCTCTGTAGGATGTCTGGGCTCACTCTCAGGGACAGGGTGAGAAGCTTGGACATCCGGGAGGGACTCGGAGTAGAGCTGCTGCTCCTCCGCATTGAAAGGAGTCAGCTGAGGTGGTTTGGGCACCTAGTAAGGATGGACCCTGGTCGTCTCCCTAGGGAGGTCTTCCAGGCACGTCCAACTGGGAAGAGGCCCGGAGAAGACCCAGGACATGCTGGAGGGATTATATCTCCCGGCTGACCTGGGACGCCTCGGAGTCTCCCAGGAGGAGTTAGAGGGCCTGGCCAGGGACAGGGAAGTGTGGACCGGGCTGCTTAGTCTGCTGCCACCGTGACCCGGACCCAGATAAGCGGAGGATAAGATTCAAGATTCAATATTTTATTGCCATATCAACACAAAGTTGATAGGAATTTGTCTCGATGCGCTCACAACACACAGACAATAAATAAACAAACAACAGTCATTGATTACACATATATATCTGATAAATCTAAAAAGTGAGTCCTGAGACTCATTAAAAATGCTAATTAGCAATAAACAACAGCTAAAAAGTGCATCATCAGATCAGAGCTAAACTACATAAAATTGTCATAACAGTTACAAAGAGCAATTAAAAACGAGGTCTTTAGGATAATTTAAAACACTAATTGCAGATGTATATGTGCTGTTCCTGAATCTGGTCATCGATAATGGATGGATGGATGAATGGATGGATGGATGGATGGAAAAAGAGATAGCTTGTTTGCTTCTGATGCCAGCAAGCTGTTTAGTGGAACTTGTGCAGCACTTTATCGCACATGGAGGTCACAGCGACATAACGTAGCACATACCCTAACCCTAACACCAAAAAACATGAGGAAGCAGAGAAGAGGAAGAAGTGAGCTTCTCCAAACATTTCTGGATTTTTTGAGATAAAATTTAGAATCTGATAAAGTTTATGCAACTAAAGGACTTTTCACTTTTCGCTCTGTTGTTCACAGATAAAGTTTCCCATCCAGTGACATCACAGCTAAGACCTATCAAGAAATTATGAGCTTAACCTCATCAATGCACCAATCCGTCTATCAATCTCACGACACAGGAAGTACAGGCAGATCACAAGTTAAAGTAATCCTAAGTCACGCTGATCTATTTTTTGATGTAGACCTATTTAATGATAATAGACAGTGATAGAACCTCATTGTGAAGCATCCATATTTATACCTTTTTCAGATAGGTGTGCGTGCATGTTTGTGTCTTTGTAATCTCAACATTGTAGCAGAGTGTGTGGAAAAGGGGAGGAGTGAAAAGGCAGACACTCAGGAGGTGATCAGGTGAGTGAGGACACCTGGGAAGGTTGTGATGGAGCTGGAGTGAGGGAGAACAACAGGGAGAAGAAAAAGATGCTGTTTTAATCCAGTTTAAAAGAAGAAGAAAAAAGAACTCTAAGTAAAAGAAGGAAAGTTACTTCAGCAAACAAAAGTAGAGTTCCTGAGACTTCCAGATCCTGGACTACCCTAAGTTTAATGGACTTTGTGCTGGACTCAGGGGTTATTGATTTAGTTAATTAAGGTCCATATGAATTTTGTTTGATTTAGTTTGTGAAATTGTACTTATGCAAAGTGAAATGGACTGAGTTTGTTGATCTGTTAGTGGTATATTATTGTTTTGTGTGTGTGTGTGTGTGTGTGTGTGTGTGTGTGTGTGTGTGTGTGTGTGTGATTTTGTGATTATATTGTTTAATAATCTGAATTCTTTAATAAGACAAAGTTAATATTCCAAATTAATTACGTGATTTTTCTTTTATTCATTGCTTTTCTTATCCCCTTTTTTAGCATGGGTCTCCTGCTAACCAGCTAAAGGAGATCAATTCTATTTTTTAATACATTGACAGGATTAGAGTAATTTGCTCACCTGTATTACCTGGATTACCCACCACTTCAACGTGATTAGTCATAGTAACATAGATAACAACAACACTTCATTTTAGGAGAGGGGATGGTTAATCACAAGAATTCTGACTTCTGTTGATCTTGACTGACTTGATTAAAACAGGAAGAGAGACAGGGATAACGGCGCACACTTTCACTTTATAGACTCCTACAGACTATAAGATCACAGACATCTTATAAGTTCATTAAGCCACATTGTGTGATGAGTCTAATAAACGTGGTTGCAACATTAAGTTTTATATGTGCAGACTGTACGTTGATAATGCCTGAGGAATCGTAGATACGATGAAAGTCAAAAGAAAATGCAGCACCGGCACACCTCATCCATCTCTGCTGCTGTTGTGGAAAATAATGAAGCTAAACAAGAAGCAAACTTTGTCTTTGTGTATCAAAANAAAAAAAAAAAAAAAAAAAAACAACTCCAGAGAAGAAGAGGAGAGTGTGGACCGGCCTGTTACTCGCCTGAAAACTCTCATTCCTCTGCTATTTCTCTCCATGCTGTGTCCATGTACTAGCGGACGTGGTAACAGCTGGCTGAAACATCGTATAAACAGGCTTTTGCTGCCACAACTCAACCAGACTTTCTTCTTTGTTACAGTCCCACGAATTCCGTTTCACACATTTTGCCTCCAGCTCTTCAGTTTGGGCGCTTGTTGTCGTTTTTCCCCCAAACTTTATTCGTAACAGCGCTAACAGTGTCACTTTGACCAGCGCGTCATTTCACGCTGAATTCCTGTTGGTTGGTTATTAGATGTAGTTTGTAGCAGCAGTGAGATCGTGAGGTTGTCGTCCTACATTTCTGACACTGTCAGAAGGCTGTCCCAGGTTATCTGTGGTCGCAACGCCATTAAATCGTCCATCTCTGAACCAGCCTCACAGTGCAACCTAGGACCACCGTTTTGGAGCCACAACCAAAGATATCACTACGATTCTTTCCCATTTGTCGTCTTTCATCTGGGACAGCCCGAAATCGCACAGTGTGTAGGAGCTTAATGCTCTGCTCAGAGTGCAAATTTTGTCAGACACAAAACCCCCCTAATATAAGCCAGAGACGCCAGGCTCAGCATCTTCTCTGAGGATCATCAATACTCTGACAACAACGTGTAGTAGAGACTTCTGCACTCTGTACTGTGTGTGTGTGTGTGTGTGTGTGTGTGTGTGTCTTAGCTTTTCATCCCTCCTCGGTTGCTGAGATGTTTTATGAGTCTCTTGGGGTTTCCATATTATGTTGTTAGAATCCTGTATTTGGTCACTTTGATGTAAACTGTAAATAATAGGTTATCTTTTTGTGTTGTCAGGTCTGCGTCATGGCTTGGGTCAGCTGACCTTCAGCAATGGAACATGCTACACGGGACAGTTTGAGAATGGCCTGTTTAATGGCTGCGGAGTGCTGGTCTTCTCTGATGGGTCCAGGTCTGTGCTTCCTGTTTTATTCTTTTGATATTTTGGACAGTTTAACCCCCAAACCCACCACTAAAAAATAAATAGATAAAATAAAGATATCCAGTAAGGTTGTCTCTGATGCTGAGTGGACTTTCCACCTCTCATCCATTTCTGCTTTAACTCCAGTCTGTGCCAGTAAGCAGCACTAGAATTGATTTGAAGAGGTTGCTGTTAACTTTGAAAGCTCTGTGCTCTATGGAGCTTTTAAGTCCTCAGGTCTCTTAGCTGTGTCAAAGACCAGGCTGAAGGACCTGCACAACATGTCAGCCTAAAATCTTAAAACACACATTTATCATCAAAATTTTCTAAAGTGTCAATGAAATATTATAACTTTCAATTTTTATAATGTTAAAGGAACATACCAGCAGTTTTGCATGTTTGAGCCCAATATATATACAATCCACATACATGTCACATTACTGACAACCATTTCCCCAAATATTCTACTTTAGCAGTAAATATTAGAATTATATTTCCTACCTTCCAGACTGTAATTGGTTTCAGTTCATTCCAGTGCGACATAAAAATCAACTTGTAGAGACTTGAACCACGCTAAAGATAAATAATCCATCACAGCAAACAACATGTCTGTTTGGGTTTTGGTTGAAGTAACTTTGTTTTAGCGATCAAACACAGGGCAGCACGGAAGACGACGTATTTCTCTGCCAGGAAATATATGGCATAATATCAACAGTTTTACCCAGAAATTAAAACGACCATGCCTTCTACAATCGTGCATACATATTAGCAGGTGAAACATTGAATTTTAAGGTGTGTCACCTGAACATTTGATTGTGAAAGATTAGGAGATTTGGAGAAAGTAACAGGAAAAGTAAAATACAGTTTTATGTTTTGGAAATTGTCAGTAATGTAACAACTTTGCAGGTTGTATATATTGAGCTCAAACAATTGATGGTATGCTCCTTTAATCTTAAAGTTAGCAAATATTATTTGTAAAAATTTAGCCAAAGGCTGAGAATATTTTTCAAGAAATATTACACTTATTTTTACACTTTCCAAAAGCACTAATTATATTTTAATCAGATTCTTGTCTGATGAAAATCTGATAATTGAAAAGCTGTAACAATAAAAAACAGTGCAAATAAGAATGAGAAGTTCAAGCTACAAGTTCCTCTGTGTCCATTTTAACTCGCTTACGTCAGAGAATGAAGTTGTTACGTAGCCGATATATTAATGGAGTTGATGAAATCATGTTTCTGCTTTATCAAGCTGTTTTAAAAAGTAGAATCATGGGAATCTTCCTGTTAGATCAAAATTTAATACATTTGGCACATTTCATGAAAATGAGAAATAGTCAGAAAGATCAGCACAGCCCTCAGTCTCTGTATGAGTACTGAACACTCGGACAGGCAGGGAGAACTCTGTGTGATCCATCCCACTTTCTGATTCACAACATGACCTGTGACCTTCTGGCAGACGACGCAGAGATCCACACTTCAAACCAAACAGGTTGGAGAATGAGTCACAGTCCTGAACAGCAGTTTCAAATGAAGCCAAAAAAGTCACGAGGTCATAGTGCAGTATGCTGTAAACCCCAAGATGGTGCTAATTATTTGTGGTCCTGTAACAGTGTAAGTGAGCGGCTTTTTCTGATTGTTTTTAATGTATTTTTTTAATATTTCTCTAAATGTATGGATATTAGAAACTGTTTCTTGGTGTAACAACATGGAGTCTAAAACAAATTTTCTCATGGAGACAATAAAGTATCTTGTCTTGTCTTGTCATATATCATATATTTTATATCTTATCATATCATAGCATATCTTATATCTTATTATATCTTATCATATCTTATATCAAATATCTTATCATAGCATATCTTATATCTTATCATATCTAGTCATATCTTATATCTTATATCTAATCATATCTTATCATATCATCTATCTTATCTTATCTTAGATTGTTTCCTGCTCATTTTTAAGAACCCTTTAGAGTCTCTTCTTTTTGAGAATGCACACTTGATATCCTTAAATAAGTGCAGCTGTTGAACAGTTTCAGCCACTAAACTAAAACTCCAGGCTGATCAGCTAAAGCTAAAGTAGCTGAACATGATTGGATATGGTGAGTTTTGTTGTCAATACTGCTATCATTCCTCTAAACCTCTCATTTCCAGATACTTTTTCAGCAATAAGACAGTTTTCATGTCCATCAGATCTTAATGTTGAAGCTGTATTTCAGCATTTGTCTTATTCCTGTAGTAGGCGTGTCTTATTTAAATATAGGCAAAATAGGCTGTGAAAAAAGTCTTTATTGTTTGTCTTCTTGAACTTTCATTCAAAATCTTAACAAAAAACGGAAAAAGAGAGAAAGGTGAATTAGCGGGGTTGTATGGAGAACAGCAAATGGTCAAAGTGGTGAGAGTGGGAGGAGCCTGATAAGTAAATGCTGAACCTCACCCATGACTACAGCATCAAAGATCCTCCATCAGACTCCACAGTGGGGTGAGCTACTCTTCTGCGTGTTGATCATTCATCTACACCAAACGTCCTCTGCTGTTTGCTGCCAAAAAGATCCATTTTTTGTCTCGTCTGACCATGGAGCTTGGTCCCAGTGAACGTTCCAGTAATGTTTGGCAAGCAGTAGAGGCGGCATCTGATCGTAGTTTTGGAGATGTTCTGACCCCAAAACCCAACTAACATCTGTAATTCTCCTGCTGTCATGCTTGGAGTTTCTTTGGCCACTCGAACCATCATCATCATCATCATCATCATCATCATCATCACTGTGTGTGGAGTCAATATACACACACGTCCTCTTCCAGGCCCAGTGAGAAAAATATTTATTTCATGATAAAAATTAATTTTTCCTTTCAATTATTTTACTTCAATTAAAGGTTATATTTTTGTTAA
Organism: Lucifuga dentata; assembly: GCA_014773175.1. Lineage (NCBI taxonomy): Eukaryota > Metazoa > Chordata > Actinopteri > Ophidiiformes > Bythitidae > Lucifuga > Lucifuga dentata. The sequence goes on along the minus strand of VXCM01003699.1, from coordinate 37,109 downwards.
TATTTTGAATGAAAGATCCATAGGATAAACATAAAGACTTTTTTTCACAGCCCATTTTGCTTTTATTTACCAAACCTCTAATATTAGTAGAGGAATCTGTACACTGTATATGATTGCAATGATTAGCTTCAAGGAAGCAAAAGTAGAAAGCCAAGCCGAGCTCCATCAGGATGATCTGCGTTTTCTCTCTCAGGTGGAGCTGGTCGCAGCGTTTTGAGGATGTTGGTTTGCGTCTCTGCAGCTTCTAATGGAAGATGCCATATGCTGTTTTCATGCCATACATTTCAGCATTCAAGGCCGGTTTTGAACAATATACTATCAGTCCAGGCTTTTGTCAATGTGGCTGAAACAGCATTCCTCATGCTTTTGAAAAATTCTCTCCTTGGCTCGCATCTTGTCATGTCCCTTCTGCCTGGAATTTAAACACTTTCTGCTGTTTTACTTTATTTACTGTCAGCATGCTGTGGTTCTATTGTAGCGACCATGGAATGTCAGCTTTGTGTAGTTTAGCATCAGCTGCATGCATGAGCTTTATGGAGTATGTGTGTGTGTGTGTGTGTGTGTGTGTGTGTACTGTATGTGGTTGTGTAGGTATGAAGGTGAGTTTCTGCAGGGGAAATTCCAAGGTTCCGGCATCTTTACTCGCTTTGATGGGATGAAGTTTGAAGGAGACTTTAAAGGTGGATGTGTGGAGGGTCACGGTAAGATTTCACCTAATGAAGATTCACTTATTGCATAGCTTTTAATATTCTTTCTATAGTAATCTAAAGTAACTTTTACACACAGATGTTTATTGACTGTCAGGCTTTGATGATGCTGTTACTGATCTCAGCTGATATCTCAGATATCAATAACTTATTTTTCATTAAGGAGATGGTCACACTAGCACTTAACGGTGAAATTTTGGGGCAAAATTAATTAATTTCAATGTAATTTAAGCAAATAGGGGATTCGCTCATGGGGGTGAACTAAATTCGCATGATGACAAAATTAATTTGCGCAGTGGCAACAAATAAACTCCGCAATGCTTTCGTGTAGAATTCAACTTTAGTGAACTTTGATATGCGAATTCACGTGGCTTCCCAATTACAAGCCATCTTGGTACCGCTGACCTTTGACTGGATGTCGGGAACTGTCATCCAAAATGGTGGAAGCGTCATATTAGCCATGTCTCATCATCAGATTTTGTACAACCCGTACAAACCACTCCATAAAGAAAGATGCAGCATGGTTTACAGTCAGTCATGAGAGACCAGTGGATAAAACAAATACGTGACTTTATTGCCAGTTAGAGAGAAAGCTAGCTAACTTGCTAGTTAGCTAGCTTTCTCTCTAACTGACAAAGTTAGAGAAAGCCAGCTAAGTTGCCAGTTAGCTAGCTTTCTCTCTAATTGGCAATAAAGTCACAGCTAGCTTGCCAGTTAGCTAACTTTCTCTCTGGCAAGCTAGCTGTGGGATGTTATCAGCTAGCAGCTAGCGGGTGACATGCAAGCTTGTTGAGCGTTTGGTTAAGAAAATGATGTTATGAGCATTAAAAACAGAAAGTCCTGTAACAAATAATAATTTCATGAACCTAATAATGTGTAGCTGTTGACACCATCAGACGTGTTGATTCAGCTCTATTCTCATTTCTGAGTTTGCTGCTGTGTTGTTGAACTCGCAAGAAATCACTACGTAACCAAGCATCCAACACTGCAAGTTTGTGAGGATGTGAATATTCGCAAGGTCGCGCAAGTTAAATTTGCGTTGCATATTCTTTGTGTGACCAGAACCTAAACCTGGAAAAATGTATTTTGGTGCTGAGATCTGATGTTTGAAACACACCAAATGTTATCTTCAGAGTAACTCTACCTCAAAACTGTAAGTTCAAAAATAATACCCCAAACTTTAATTGATGGTATTTTAAATTTAAATTTAGTTGATGGTATTTAAACTTAAAACCTTTAAACTTTAAATGGTTCTAATTATTAATCTGCAGGTTGTGTTCTGATGAAAACCCAAAGCACGATTCATAAGAAAGTCATTAATGAGGATTTTAATATCAGTACTTCATTTTACCAATTATTTCTTTGAGTTATTTGCTACATTTTATTATCAAAAATAAATCAATAATTAACATAAATGATACAATAATTAATTAACCTTTAAGTGATTTATCAAGTTAAAGTACGAAACATTTTTCTGTTTGCATTCTCAAATGTGATGATTTGCTTTTTGACTGGTAGTCAAATAAAATAAGCATTTAGACAATATTGCTTTGATCTCTGGCCAACTTTAACGTTGTCATTATTCTTAACATTTGGTACTCAAAATATAATGAAACTGTATATGTCAAACATTGTTAATTATGGTAATGCGTTATATTTGAAGTGAATTTTTTCCAGTTTCTCGCATTTTTTTTTAATGTACTCCTGTTTTTTCTTTTTTTGTTTTGTTTTTTTTTTTGTTTGTTTTTTTTTTACTTCTTGTTTTGGATGCCACATTTCTTGAATACTGTTTAATTATATTAAACAGTGAAACGTTTTAATTATCTCTGTGCGTTCTCGTGTCAAGTACCCTGGGTGTCTCAGCTCCGGGTCTCTGGAGATGATCAACACATTTTATTTGAAGGCTGATGGGTGGAGAGGGACGAGCTGTGTGTCACCGTGATAACTGGCTGATTTTTACGCTCATAAAAATAGAGATTCCATATAAAAATGCCTTTATGTACAGCCTCACAAGAGATCTGAGAACCTGGAATCAAGAATCAAGAATTAATTCCTAAGAGTTCTTTCAGCATATTTTAGTTGACTTGTTTCCAGTTCAGTGACANCCCCCCCAAAACAAAAAAAATAAAATAAAAAAAACATAACTGAGGATGAAACGGTTTTCATTTGAAGTTAAGGCTTGTTATCAGCATATTTTTCCTACATGAGAGGAATTTTCCATGTGGACAAATCCAAAAAATGTCAGTTTAACCAGCACAGCATAATTTGGTGGTGAATCCAGCTCTTCCACCAAGCTCCTGAAAGAAGCTCCTCTAGCAAGCTCCAAAAACAAGCTCCTAAAACCATGCTCCTCCAACAAGGTCCTATAACAAGCTGAAGAATGTTTTACAGTTTGAGACCAGGAATCAAAACATCAAGTTTTTTTATGTCCCCGATACCAGTCTAACCTTTAAGACTTAGTAGTCGTTTAACATTGAGAACCTGATAACAGAACTGATTTTTATTAGGCTATTTCTTTCTTTCTTTCTACAGTATAAAGCATTGCAGTGCACATTAAAAAAAACCTACATCAAAGCAGTAAACAGTTGAGATTCACTTGACAGCTGAATTAGTCCAGAATCAGATATTATGACCTGCAGCTTTCCTGTAATTGCTCGTTTCTTCTTTGGGCTCATCTATAAGCTTCTCTGTGTAAAGTCCTTTGACTCACACTTTATGATTAATAAATGTGATTTGACTTTACTCTCTGACATTTTGATCACAGGGATCTTTTAGCGGGTACAGATCTGATTTGTAACATTTGTAGATCCTTCTTTCACATTTTCATGCAGAGGGTTTGTCATAACCGGGTTAGCCAAGTAACCTGGTTTTCAGTGGATGGATGTAAATGTCATTGTCATTGTCTTAAGTGGGTTGGATAACCCACTTAAGCTGATACTCTGATTATAAAAACCATTCCCAGCTTTTTGCCTTACTATTTTTGCTACTGTGAAGACCTGTTACTGCCTTTAGTTTTGGTTTTCGCTCAGTACGTTTCCATGCACTTGATGCTCCGATTTTATTTGTCTCTACTGTGGTTAAGGCAAAAATACAAGTAAGATGTGTATGTAAACAGGACACATGCTTAATTGTTCACATACTTGAATGGATTTACAATCACATAATCTTTTTTATATGTAAATTCCAATGTAACTATGGTCTTTACATGATGTTGGAATAAAATCAATTTATTACCTCAGTCGGAAATAATTGATGTAATAACATGCATGTAAATGTACTGACTGTCAATTAACTTCACACTTAAACAAGTCGCGTCTTACTTTAGAAGCCGCCACCTGTGAAGTCCACATTTCTAAACTTAATCAGTGATAAGAGCTCACCCAGGCTGTCCCCTTCCAAACCTTCCCCTATATGCAGCCAAGTAATGCTGCCTTCTTTTGCCTAAATTTGGAGGGCACAACTGTTCTGTCTTTTATGGCTGGTCTTCATTGACTCATAAAGTTGTGAAATATTATATGGCCGCATAATAATTACCCATTGGTTAATATGTCACTTGAACAGGATCAAGGAAAATGTGCTGCAGGTGTCCATAATGACTGCTCATCACAAACAAGGGATCCTTCTCATTAGCAGCCAGAATATCATGTTAATCATTGTACAGAGAAATGGAAGTTCACTGTTTGCCAAATGTCCAGCATGTGTCAAAGGGAGATGCCTCAACTTGTTATGCTAGTTCATCTTTTTAGCAAAAAGCACCAAGGTAAAAACCAAAAAAATATGCAGATGGTACCATGATGGTACATTTCCACAGTGTACTGTGGTACTGTATTATCTGTGATCAAAGTACCATGGTACTTCAATGGTACCACAGTAACACATTATATTCTATACTACATGACCTAAAACTATCATGCCTCAGTATTATAACAATGTGCAAGTACCATGACATTGCACATTGCTGAAAACTGGGACAGTACTTCTGTACAATCCCCTGTACAGAAGCAGCAAATATACAACTTAAACTTTAAATGCAGATATGATTATTACTGTAAGTGTTTGGGTCTTACCAGAAAATCCAAACTCACAACATGAAACGAAATACTAGAGAAAAATTCCTAAGTGCAGTAAAAGTATAAAACCCTCAACCAGAAATGAGAGCAACAGTAAATATTATCCTTATCAGAAGTCTTACTGCCTCGCTGACATCAGCAAGCCTGTGAAAAGACCACAAAGCTAATAATGTGCTTTTATTTAGCCGGACAGTTCTTCCACTTAATGTCAACATAATAACCAGGTTACCAAATATGGATCCGGGCAGTATGGAGACGACTTTCACTCCAAATATATATATATATAGATATATCTATATATAGATATATAGATATATCTATATATAGATATATATTTGCTGTTGTCTCAGCATGCAAGAAAGTGCGTGTGTGTGTGTATATATATATATTTATATGTGTGTATGTATATATATATATATANATATATATATATATATATATATATATATATATATATATATATATACACTTTCTGCATGAAACAACAGCAAAGCTTCTGATAGCATTTTCATCATACAGATGGAAATATTAACTATAGATAAAATTAAAAACTAATTTCACACTCAAGTAATGTACCTTTACTGATTCGGACATCAGATTTTGGATCTATTTCTATGAAACGTTCGGGATTTACACTAAATGACCAACAAATAGATACTCTTTAACACAATCCAATACACTTCGAACTACAAAGGCAGTTTCTCTCTAGAACCTGGCACTGTATGAAGCTGATATTCAGCAGGTTTATTGATCAGGAACCAAGGACGTGCAGTGTCACGTGTGAAGTTGTTTGGATGAGTGGTTCTCAAATTGAGCTGTGTTGGTAAAAAGTAGTCCACGCAGCAGGATATGCTCTGGTCCCCGACTCCATAAAGCAAACAAAGCTAGCTCATGAGGATGCACAGAACAAAATTATGGCAGGCTGCGGCACACACCATAAAGTTCGGCCTGGTCAAAACAGGCACATTTTCAACGGGCACTGGACACGTTCCTGCAATAAATCCTGCAGCTGTGAAGTGTGACATTTATTTTTAAACACACTTTTATAAAGGTGCTGATTCTTTTTTTTTTTTTTTTTNTTTTTTTTTTTTTTTTTTAATCTAACCAAATTTACATACATCAGTGTGACAACATATTATTATGAGGTATGATTCGTTTTTTGAGCCTTGGATAGAAAGCTCTAACTCAGAGGTGCTGCAATTATTTATTTCCATCATAATCTTACAACTCAGCACACATCTGCCAGTGATGTTAGAAGGATTTTGTCCTAGTTCCATAAAGTCCAAAAAATGTTTTGGGAAAAGATGAAACTCTGAGAGGGAAATACTTATGCATGATTGAAGAAGGCATGGTCATTTTTTTATTTCTATGGAACTATATTCCCAGGCAGAGACATACATTTTCTTCTCTTGTAACGTTGAAATGCTACAATTGTTGTTACTTCAACAAAAAATTTAATGCATGTCTTGTTTTCTCGTTTGCTGTGATGGACTACATATCTCAAGCACATTTCACATCTCTACAAGTTAATTTTTTATAGTGCGCTGAAATGAATTGAAACCAATGGCAGTCTGGAAGGTAGGAGAACTTACCAAAACTTACCACTCCAGCAATATAGTTTTGAAAATTACATGTATGCGAGTTGTACTTATTAAACTCCAACATGAAAAATCACTGGTAAGGTCTTTTTTTTTTTTTTTAACTGGTATGGTCTTTTAAGCAGCTAAGTACCATAAAATATGACAATTTTCTTCTTTTTATAATTTGTAGATTCTGTTTGTCTTCATCACTCCAGTCTGCAGCATATCACAGTTATTATCAAAATCAATACCAATAATGGGCTTTTTTCTATGGATGCTTGTTACATCGTGCATGTTTGAGCCCAGGGTTTGCAGTCGGCGTGCACGTTGTGTTGCTGACGACTATTTCCCAAAACATGCTACTTTAACTGTAAATTTTAGATTGTTTTTCCTGCCTTTCAGGCTCCATTGGCTTCAGTTCACTCCAGTACACTATTAAAATCAATTGCAGTTGCAGTTAGCCTGCTTTATGTACATCTATAATGTAAAATAATTAACCTGAGTAATCCTGCCTTTGGTTAGGATTTTATTTACTTTATATATGTTAAATTATCTAGATCTGGATGTAGATATCTGCATTCATAATTCTTAATAACTTTTAGTCAGATATAACTCATCATTTCAGACAGACAAACAGTTGATGTGTTACTAATGGGACATTATGCTTCATATTGTATTAGATGCATTAGTTCTAAATCTAATTTAAAAGCTCCAAATCAAAGTTAACAAACTAAAGTGTAGCTTGTACAAATGGTGACCTGAGGTGACATTATTCATATTTTACCCAGGACATTAACGTGCTATTGTCCTATTGTCCTTGTATAAGATTCATACATTTGTATATGTAGATATACAGAATGCAACATAACACATCTGCACCAGGTTTTAGTTTATTTTTAATTTATAAATTCATGCCACTATGTAGTGTTTCTGTCTGCACATGCAGCAGTACTCATGCTGATTATTAGTGCCGTCTTCATGCTAACCGTGGAAATTTTGGACTTTTGGAGTTTTACTGGGGCATGAATGCAAAATGAGGTTTGGGCTCAGCGAGGCTGAAAGGTGAATCCTCTTCAGATGTCTCGTGTGGGCGGACGTTCAGTCAGGCTGCCATCTGTGAGTCCTCCAAAGCCGACGCTTTGTAGGCCGTGTCCTTCAGAGGAGACGCTGCTGAATTGGGACACAGCTATAGTTTCACCACAGCTCTCTGAATGGTACAACAGTGAACAGTCAGGATAGTTTGTATATTGTTTACTTTGATAAAGTCCATTAAGAGGAGTCTGTCTGCTTCAGGAATGCTGACATTTGTGGACGGAGGCCCTGGCGGCGGCGGCGGCGGCAGTTTCAGTCATGAAGGCGTCTTTGAGAACAATGAGCTGATCAGGAGAGAGAGCAGCCAGGCAGCCATGCAGAGAGCACAGGGAGCCGCTGCAAAGGCCCGCGCTCTGGCCATGTGACTACATTACCCACAATGCTCTAGTACCAGCATCATCCTCTTCCTGTACTCTGTCTGAGCTGTTTGCTACTGTTACTTTTACAAAAGTAATTTAAGATTTCTTTCAGATTCTCCGATGGTTATTTCTTAAATTTTTTTATTTTTAATTTATTCACCTTTTAATTATTTTGGCAGCAGCCATGCTTGGTCTGTTATTATTCACTGTGTTTATACCATATATACTCGAGTATAAGTTGAGTTTTTATTACCAAATGTCACAAAGTAAATCGGGGGTCGGCTTATACACGAGAAATTCAAATTTGATCCCTGAGAAGGAAATTTCCAGGGGTAGAAATACTACCATTACCACTACCCATGAAAATAGTTTAAATCATACCTTAGAATGTGATATTTCCTGACTAAACATCTTATCAGCACATTTTGCAGCAGCCAGTAAGCTCTGCTGTGATTGGTCAAAGACAAAAGAATGGGCCAATCAGAGACAAAAGAATAGAAGAAAGAGTAAAAGTGCTGTTTCATATACCGGTACGGTACCGTACATCACACAGAGCAGGATTGGAATGAACCTTTTTGGCGACTCGGCCAAGGAAGAGGAGTCTGGAAAAGTTAACGTCGGTAATCAGCTGCTGAAATAAATATCATGTTTACCGGTACGTGGATTATTTTCAGAAAATCACAGGAATACTATGACAATACCCAGAAAAACAGGTAATTTGCTAAACAAATAAATTGATGGAACAACAACAGGGGGTTGGCTTATATGAGACTGGCTTATACGAGAGTATATATGGTAAGTGTCCCTTTCCTATACCTGTAACTTAGCTTTTGGAGCCTGCAGTTGAAACTACAACTGCAGGCTTCAGGAAGGTCAAGCTGGTTTTGAGAAAGCCACTGATTCAGGATCAACTAAGCCAAACCACAAACCCATTTCCTTTTTTTTAATTCAACACATTGGTGCTAAATCTGTTTCAGGGTCAACTAACCCAACCAAACTCAACTCTGGAGTCAAAGTTCATCCCTGCCTTCCTGTTAAAGGACTTTAGTTATGACCTCTGACCTTGCATTGGTGCTCTACTTTACAAAACAAAGTGTTTCTCGCGAGTTAGCGAAATATGACAAGGGTCAATGTGGGTATTTTATAAGTTTTTTTTTTCACTCAGTGCCATTATAGCTCATGTAGATCAGCTGACTCTTCCTCAGCATCGATCCAGCCATGTGGAGAGGCTGCAGCTGATCCAGAGTCAGTGGTGCAAGTGCCTGTAGTGTTGCAGGCTGCAGTAATGAATGCAATTTATGTTCTACATGTGCAATTTGATCATAATGTGCAATTTGTCTCCGGGGTGCAAGATTCCCCTTCCAGTGGGTTTTAGATTTGGAAAGGAAAGCTGACTGCTTTGTCTGCAGAAAAAGGCTTTGTGGGTCAAAGGGAGGTTCCTCCAATGCAAATTACCAATTAACTCTCTCAACTCAAAGGGTTTGATTCCAGAAATACATGCCATCAACCATTTTGCCACAGAGAAGCAACAGTCAACTCTTCTGTTCTCAGAAACACCACTGTCTTATAAAGGTCAGCTGATCCCTTTACCTTCAAACCAGGATTCATTTACCAAACCAGACCGTGCTTTTTGCTAAGGGAGGCTAAAATGCTCTCCGCTGCTTCTGTATCTTCTTTTTTTATACTCTTTAATGATGTCACTTTCACATTTAGTGTTTGTGTGCATGCATAAGTCGTCGTCCCCCTCCCTCCCAAAAAAAAAAAAAAAAAAAAAAATACAAACGAGGTGTAACCATCACTGTTGTGATCTTAAACCTTGTGGTAAGCTCTAACTAGCACATATTTCACGCGTGTATCGTGCCTGCTGGGAATATGCGTCTGTCCGTGTAATGAGACTGGTGTGTAGCTGTGCCATATGTGTGTGTACCGTGGGTGGGTGGGGGTGCGGGGTATTAAATGTGAAATTGAGTTAACTGTTGGTTATGTGATTATCTCCAAGTGCGATTAATTTCGGATGAATTTTCCAGTGGCTGATGTTCACCGATTTGACAGTGACATGGAGTCTGAACGAAGCAGTTCGCACCTTTTAATTGGCACGAGGATCCAAACAGGGATGCTGTTAAATGGAGCTGACTGTTGCCTTTGCCTTGACTGAGGTGATTTTTCAGCTTTGGGGGGTGNTGGGGGATGATGCGATGCACAGGCCAGTAAGCACCTGGATATCTATGATCTGTCAGCCTGGGAAAAACATGACGTTAGTATTTTAAAGGTGTTTATCATTAAACTGAAGGATTCTCTGTCCCTTCAGAGACTGAGAAAATGTTTTATGAAAATGCACTTTACAAGGGTTGATTGATAAGTTCTGAGCCTGAGACATGAGAGCAGGCAAGGGCTCTAACTTACGACCCAGCAAACTGAGCTGTACAAGTTGAACAAACTAGAGCAAGGTATTTGCTGGCTGTAAACTGGCTTTGAACTAGTTCAACACCCACCTTCCTCACCTAATTTGGCCCGGTGAGCCTTGCACTGGAACCCTTTGGCCTCACATGATGATGTCATAAAAGCTGATTTTTTTTTGTTTTTTTTTTTTTTTNTTTTTTTTTTTTTTGGAACAGCCAAGAAAAGAACTTGCATGACATCATTGGTAGAAGTGTGTTGAGTTGGAAGACGTTTATGCTGAGAATGAAAATAGCTTTCTACACTGGAGAAGTTTTCAATCAAGTTTTGTCAACTCTAAACTGGGAAAGTTTATATTTTACATTTTCTTAGAAGATTTTAACTTAACAGCAAAGTTCATCAAGTGCAACACTGTGTGATGTTGATATTGTAGATATGACTGTTTTCATTATATTGTGTGATGCATCTCCATCGTTAAGGTAAATAACATGTCGAAATCAAAATCCACCTTAAAACCTGTCACTAATTCCCTTTCACACTGGCTGGTTTGGAACTTTTTGAACATCAAAACCCCAAATAAGATCCCAAGAGGGCTGAGATCTTAATCTGAATATTAAGACAAGCTGTGCTGATGCATTTATTTTTAAAAATAGTTTTGTGAACACCATTTATCCGGTGGCTTTGTGCTTAAATGTCCTTCAGCTCTTACAGTTACGGTGAAACAAATCTTATTCGGTAAGCTCAGCCAAGCTCAATCAGAGCTACGACAGAGCCGCAAAGTAAACCTCCATTCAAATTTATCATCAAAACAGCAGGGCTGAAAGGTCTCTTAACAGTGCTATACAACAGATCAGGTCACTCTATTTCCAGCGCTTTTGGGAGAGAGCTGTTAACATTCCAAGGTCAATGGAATACCGATGAACAGATTCTGCCCGCCAGATGATTTTGGAAATATGCTTGTTTGTCAGATGAGGTTGATATCAGTTTAATCTCTGTCCAATACAGAGATGTTAGCCTAGCTGCTAGTTTAGCTTCATTCAACTAAAAAAAAAAAATGCCCTTCAGCAACTCCAAGTCTGTCATATTGTACCAACGTCCAAGACCCACTTGTACTTTTTACAACAGCGCTCAAAACATGGCGGCCCCACTATGAGGACAGGAAATGCTGTGCACAGTCGCTTGTCAAGAGATAACTGCTCCTAAAACCCATAATTTTGTTCCATTTATGTTCCATTTTCCATGACTTGTCTGGTCCTGGTTGCAGAGACAGTTGTTTTGGTGAAGTTAGCCCAGATGTCCATCTCTGCAGCTCTTCCTCTGGAATCTCAAGGTGTTTACAGGCCTGATGGGATACTTGATCCCTCCAGCATATTCTGGGTCTGTAACGTGGGTTCCCTCCACAGAGGCTTCCAGGGCTGGATGTACACTACAAGTCTTGATGCTCAGTTCTGATCTTTTGCCTATATCTGATGTTTTTGTTCATCATATTTACATTTTCTTTTTTTTAAGCGGCTCATATCTGATACCTGTATTTACACGCTTTGACCTTTGCAGCAGGATGCAGCTATGCATTCGCACATTTCTGAGACGCATGTAAAGAGAATGCTTCAATGGACTAAGAGAGACTATGAAACTATGAGAGAAGTATTTAAAATCTGATTAGTGGTTAAAACTTTCACATGCAGAGAGAAACATCTGATATGTTGTGTGAGTGTTTATCTCTCCATCAGGACACGTATGTTCAACAGTTAATCATGGAGGAGAAGCGGGTGGAGTTGAAGTTTTGCTGCTGTAACAGGAGCCTGTTATCACACACTAACACGTCTATTTGACATAAACACACATCAGCATGTCTGATATATATAGTATGTCCTCCATTTCTGTTTACAGAGAGCATCATCACATTGATGACATCATCATATGCAGATAAAGCAGAATGTTACGTAGGAGTCAGAATGGGAAGGAAATTCTGATCTGTGGATTTAAACAGCAGTCGCACTGGTGGATATCTGATATGTATCTAATTTATTTCTGCATATGCAAGAGGCCCAAACCAGATCTGAGAATATCTGATTCATGTGGCTTTTTACCATTTACATCTTCAGGAAGCATGTCTGATANCCAGATCTGAGAATATCTGATTCATGTGGCTTTTTACCATTTACATCTTCAGGAAGCATGTCTGATATGTGTCACGTGAGCAAAAGATCAGAATTAGGTCGTGTGTGTGGTAAATCCAGCCCAGGTGACATCCTGATCACAGGCTTGAGCCTCCTCTGCAGGCTCCTTTCAATGGAAAGAAGCAGCGGTTCTTCTCTGAGCTCCCTTCTGATGTCCAAGTGTCTCACCCTCTACGGGTGAGTCCTGACACCCTACAGAGCATACAGCTGTTTTAACCATGACCTCCTTTCAGAGCTCACAGTCATAGTTGAGGGCTGCAGTGTAGATCGTCCTGTAAATTGAGAACTTGGGCTTCAGGATCAGTTCTTTCTTCATTACAGCAGTCCACAACAGTAGCTGCATCATGGCAGGTGCTGCATCAGTCGGTTCTTCATTCTCAGGCTCCATCCTGGTCTCACACCTAAACAAGACCTGGAGCTGCTGGAAGTCCTTGGCTCGGTGCAGCAACTCGCTCTGCACCCAAAGGGATGAATCCTGTTTTCAAGCACAGCATAAATCATATTTAGCATGTAAATGAACAACTTTGGAGTTGTTGGAAGGTGCATATTTAAATTTCATGGAGCTAAGCCAGCAGTTTCCAGTCTTTGTGCTAAGCTAGGTTAAACACGATATATGTCTTTACCCTACGGTAACACTTGAAGAGTTCACTTGCAAAAACTGGTAATTCTGTTTTGTTTTCTTTTTTTAATGTAAAAATCATGTTGTTTTATTGTGTATTCCTGGTAATATCAATTAATCTGATGTGGGGTGAAAATTTTAAATTAGCAGAACACAAGTGAAGCACAGCTGGAGTGACACTTCCTGTCACTCCAGCTGTGCACAAATAAAAACAATCTGACTTTGCAAAGTTATAAAAAATCTGTTGTTTGCAAATAAACTCCTCACATCTGAGGACTTGGATCATCTCAATTCCGGACAGACAGAAATGAAACTGTTGACAATCATTTTGTCTGACGGTAAAACACAGAACCAGCAAATTACACTTATTCATTTAGCATTTTACCAGTTTAATTGGTGCTATAATCAGTTCTTACAAACTGGACACTCCAACTTAAATTTAAAAAAACAACAACAACATCAGATCAGGTAATGATTTCAAAAAATCATCTCAGAAGCTGAAAATATTCATTTGGAACTCTTCCTAACGACCCTGTTTGAGTGATTTTTGTTTCCTGTCATGAACTACCTGCAGTCACTGACTTCTGCTAACCAAAGTTCCTACTTGGAGCTTGTCTTGCTGCTTTCTTTGAGGCTGTATGACTGTTTCCTTTCGAGCAAAATTCTGTTTGTCAGTCTCTGTTGAATGTACATTTTGATTTTAATGTGTATTTCCACAGTTCATGTTGAAACTGTTTGCTTGTGTAAAACACAAGGACTGTCGATGTAATCAGCATCATTATTTTCATTAGTTCCACTGATTTCACCTCTCCCACTCTCACTCGCTCCTCACACATACACACACACACACACACACACACACACACACACACACACACGAATCCACAGCCTAATGTACGACGCAAACAAACCCAAACCCATCAACATAATCACCGTCATAATGACAAAATACGGAAAGAGCATGCCATGGCTGTGTAATTGCTGTTCCCTTAGTGAGCTTAACAAGGCTGAACACACACACACACACACACACACACACACACACAAAACAACCACCTAAAACACACAAGAAAGACACCAAGAGTTCAATGAGTGCTGAACAAAGAACTTCTGCTCCGCATTGAACACTTTGAACAGTCCCTCCAGGATTTTGCGATGGAATTTTTTTTTTTTTTTTGTGATTTCTGCGACCAAAAATGCATTTTTTTTTATTTTATTTTTTTTTTTGTTGTAACTTTTCTGAAATTCTGCGATACATTTTGCAATGTTTTTTTTTCCACATTAATTTCATACAAAGCAAGAAAAGGTCATACGTACTACTATTTTAGCATGTTATTTTAGCATAATCAAATGAGATTTTGGCACTAATTAGCGATGTAGCTAGCAGACTTTTAGATCGGTTTTAGCATAAGTCAGTCAAGTTGAACATAGCGAAAATTAGCATCACGGCTAGCGGACATTTTCTGACTGGGAGTGAGAAATGATGAAATAAAAGTATTTTGGATTCATGATGAGACTGGCAGACATAACAGGAAACGCCAGTAAAAGTTTGAATAAAACGCCGCTCACCATGATTCTTTCAGCGCGTGCCATGTCTTCCTGCTGCTGCTTCAGTCACATGATCTGCTGCCGCTGTGCTAACTGTGCTAACATTCTCTATGCTTTGCTGACTCTGTCCACTTTCTCTGGTGAATGTTACACGGAGTGAAAACTATTTCCTACTTTCATGTAAAACGTAGAAATAGTTTCTTTACAAATAGTTACTTTATCTGTTATTTTTGTCGGTAATGAGATGATGTCAGCATCAACAATCACATCATCTTCACACGTGACACGCTGACAGGCCAGGAGGAAAAGTTTGCTGACATGTGGTTGGATTGGGCCATTTTCCCTGGTGATTGGTCAAAATTACAAACCCGCTTTTGATTGGACCTTTAAAAATCAAAATTGTGAGCTCTCACGTAACATGTGCTGATTGGTTGATTTTGCATTGAATTATGCGATCGCGGAATCCTGGAGGGACTGTTTGAAAACTGCCTGTTTTACAACCTGACTCTGAAATATCAGCGTGTCTTTCCTGTAGCTGAAAGGAAGACCAACGAGTCCAAGTCAGACGTGTGAAGTGACCATCAGAGCTTATAGTCTGTTAACTCTAATGACTCGAGCGACTCCTGCCTTTTGGTTGGTGGAGACCTGTGTGTCTGCTTTGGCCCATTTTGAAAAGAAACAAATGGTAGTAAAATATCAACCACCTTTGTTTTTACATTAAAGAATCTAAAATAATAATAATCCATATTTTTTTTTAAAAATGTAAATGTGCAAATTGTGATTAAACGTCCCATGTTATTAAGTTGTCACAATTTATTTTAAATACCCTGTTTTAGATAAGAATGGTTATTCTTTCATTATATTTTATTAAATTTGACTAGATAAAAGTATTATTAGTATTAGTATTATTTTTTAAAGGGGACATGTTAATTATTAATATTTTTGTTATTTTCATATTTATCATGTTATGTAGGAGATGTTTGTGTTGGAATGTGTCAAAACTTGAGGTTTTTGCCTTTAGAAATGCATCCAGTGAGACAAACTGCTTTGTTTTGATTGGTCCTTTGCTTCTGTAACATGTTGACATCAACATGTGACACGTGTGAAGTTACCTGTCGACACATGAAGTTAGACACGCCCACCAAGTAGAGTCCAGTGAACAAGTCTTTGGCCAACACCTGTTTCACAGTTTTGTGGGTGTCGCCAGTTCAGGCCTGGACCAATCAGAACAGAGTGGGCTTTTAAGGAGGGGGCCTTAAAATGACAGTACTAAAAACACTCTGTTTTCACTCAGTGTGCATAGTGATGCTGCAGCAAGGGAGAGTAGAAGTATGTTTTTTTCAGATTGCAAAGTACAACCTTAAATGAAAATAAGATGTAAATCAGTGTAATACTTTAACTTAAGCTTTAACCTTAAATGTTTAGCTTTAACCTTTAGCTGAAAGAACCAATCAGCACCAAGTTCAGCGATTATGCGAGTTAATCTGAAAAGATAAAAAGATATTTAATTGTAATATATAATATAATTTAATTATAATTAAAATATTAAAATATTAAAGAATTTAAAATATTTAAGAATTTAAACCCCAACAAGAAAATCACTTTTAATCTTAATTGCTTAGTTTCCCACCTTTTTTCTTTCTGTTTCTTTCTTTCTTTCTTTCTTTCTTTCTTTCTTTCTTTCTTTTTAAATAAATAACAGTGCCCCTTTAAATGTGGAATAATTAAGGAAACTTACCACAGATGACTTATAAAGTTAGAAAGTACTCTTAAATTCCAAGAGATAAATAAATATATTTTAAAAGATATTAATTGCAATGTTAACTTTCATAGAATTCCTTTTTTCTGCACATATCATTTTGGAATATTAACCTTACTAATCATGCTTTTGCATATTTATGAGAGCAGATTATGTTAAGTATTTCAGAAAGTACATTCCAGATAATGTGGGACCCTTTTTTGCATACATACATAAATACACATACATACATACATACATATATCTTAAACGTACATGTTATGTGTTACTTGGAGTTTTGTAACGTGTTTATGCACCTTTTCACGCTGAAATGCACCTGAACACCTGAGGCCTGCTGTCATCACAAAGCCATAAGATCATTTTTGTTGTTCATAACAAATATGCCCCAAGAGTGATGATGTCACAAAAATAGCAGTATGTGTTTTTTTAAATGGAAAAAAAAATAACAAAAGAAGAATAAAGTCAATGCATGAGCCTGAAGAGATTCTGCTTTTTTTTGTGTTTTTTTACCAGCAGTAATCAGAAGAATGAAACACACACACAGACATATGGAGAGGGATTTTGAACTCTGATCACACATCTCGGCAGGTCCAGCGATTATATTTGCCGAGCTCGGCTGTCAGAAACCCCCACTCCCTGCTCCATCCTCCCCTCCCCCTCCCCGCTCGCTCCTCTCCTGTCACTAAAATAGCTTTAAGGTGTGTTTAGGTTGGACTTTAACCCCTCCGCCTATTTCGTCTCCCTGGCAACCATCCACAGTTCCCTTAATTTGTATCATCTCAATCCCAAGTGCTGCAGCAGTTTTGCCTGTTTGCCCCTAATCATAGAGCCTGTTGCCATGGCGAAGTGTTTAAATATGCTCTGCAGCTCGTCTTCACCTAACAGAGCAGAAGTGGCAGCTGTGTGAATGTGCGTTTGTCTTCATTCTTTTGTTGCTTCACTAAAAATCAGTTCCTCGTGATTCATGTTTGGCACTAATTTTTCTTTAAATTTCATTTTAGGAGCGTATGATTTCTCTGTTCTTTCCACCCAGTTCCACGGGGAGGGATCTCCTTTTCCTATTTCACGCACTCCTTAAAGAGAGAAGGCTTTGTCTGTTATCTTATCAGTAAAGCTTCACGGCTCCCAAAAGCTTTGGCTGTGTTTAGAGAGGAAGTGCAGGCAGCGTGCTGATAACATCCCCACGCTGCAAGAAATCAAAACCGCCAGGATGAATTTCAAAAACCAAAGACCTGCCTGGATTTTCCTTGGTTTTAATTGCTCTGCGTTTGCACTGCACATTTGGGAGTGTGCGTGTGTATGTGCATGCATGAGTGCGTTGGGGAGGTATATAATAGATAATAAAAAATAAAATAAAATAAAAATGTCAGCAGCTCCTGGTCTTCTGCTGCTGCACAACGCTGCAGCTCAAGCATGAGAGGAAGTGCAGCCTCACAGCAACATATCACAGCTTCTTATTAAAAATCATACATCAGCTTTCTGCAAGAGCTGAAAGCCTTAAAAAAAAAAAAAAAAAAAAAAAAAAAANTTTTTTTTTTTTTTTTTTTTTTTTTTTAATCTTCAAAGCTCCAATTTAAAGAAACCAAATTGGGATTCAAGATTTTATTACCAATTCTCAAATCTCAGAACAGGCAGACACTTTCCTCTTTTTTTATTTCTCTCGACATGTAAAAATCAAGTCTTTTTATCCCACATCTGCCTCAGGCTAACTGTCATGCGCATCTCTGGCTGGTTTTAATGCCTTGGTGTATTAATTTTATGGATGTTTCAACATTTTAACATGCAGGCGTCTCCTCCCTGTGGGGCTTCAGGCTCCTGTAGCTGCTGCGTTGCTCCATTTAGCCTTCCAGTGAAGAATTGGGGAAAAATAGAGCAAGAGCAGAGCCAGGGTGAGAGAGAGAGAGAGAGAGAGAGAGAGAGAGGGAGGGAGTCACATGTGTGAATGCTAACATTTATTTATTCCTTCCATATGGAGGAATAACATTTGAGCTGGAGGAAAGCAGGGAGGGACATGAAGACATGAGCTACGTAGCCAGCATTTTCACTTCCGTCAAGAAAAATCCACACTTAGGCGGAGGTGCAAGTCGTTCTTGATTCTGTCGAGTTTCAGGTCAGCAAATTCGTGGCTCAGTTCCGAGTCATGTTGAAGTCGTGTGACTCGTCCCACAGCACAGGTTCAGAGTGAAATATCAGATGTAATACAAGATAAATGGAAGAAGGATTGTGGCGAAGCATTCATGGTGACCAGAGGATGAATTGTAATTTTGTCATTTTGAGGAGATGTTTTTTACGTAGCCCTACCATGAAACCATAAGTTCCATATGTCCAACACCACAACATATGCTAAATATATGGATAATCTTGGTCCTCAGAGGATGAACCTGATCATTTTGGTCTTCCCTCATGTCATGGCCTTTCCTCTGATGCCACCTTCAGGGACGCTTTACAGCAGCTGTCTCCTTTTTTTCCCCTGGCGTGTTCTGAGGACTGAGACTTTTAATTGACATTTGGGCCAATAGGAGAGGCTTTTCCTGACCTGTTGTTATGCGTGTTACAGACCCGTGAAGGCGTCACGCTTCTGTGTTTTTCCAGCGAGCTCCAGTGGATCTCCACAAACCTGAAACTTTCTGCTTCCTCACATATGTCCATCAGCACGTCTCATCCCATCATCTCCATCTGCCATACATCTCATCCTCTTCATCTCTTTCTTCAATCCTCCATTTCTTTCCCTCTCATCCTTTCAACACTCTCTCTCTCTCTCTCTCTCTCTCTCTCTCTCTCTCTCTCTCTTTCTCTCTCCCATTCCTCACTTCCTGCTTCTCATCCCTGTATGGCTTAGGAATAATGAGTGACAGTGTGCTGGACTGGAAGTGGCTGGAGGAGAGACAGAAACAGAGAGAGAGAGAGAGAGAGAGAGAGAGAGAGAGAGAGAGATAAAAGAGAGGAGGAAGAGAGAGAGTGAGTGACACTAGGAGCCACTGAGCCAAGCAGGCAGCTAACCACAGGGAAAGAAAGAAGGAGAGGTTGGGGGAGGAGGAAAGAGATGGAGGGGGGGGAATCTGGGAATNCAGGGAAAGAAAGAAGGAGAGGTTGGGGGAGGAGGAAAGAGATGGAGGGGGGGGAATCTGGGAATCTTTTAAGCTTGGTTTTAATCTGGGGCACTGCCAGATCTGGAAAGGAGGGAGAGAGAAAGAGAGAGAGAGAGAGGGACTGGGCATTACATGCTACACTACACAGGGAGGTCATCACATCGCTTGGAGGGGTGGGATGCAGAGAGAGAGAGAGAGAGAGAGAGAGAAGGAGAGGAGGAAAGCAAAAACAGAGAATCGATGGAGGAAAGGGGAGGAAGAAAAGGAGGAGACCAAAGACAAACTGTCAGGTGTGGAGAAACGATGGAGTGGAAACAAGAGGTCACACACCAGTGTGTGTGTGTGGACTTCATGTCCTCTCCATGTCATCGTTGCGTCCTGTGATGCTGCAGCGGGGCGGCTTTGCTGACTTGCCATTTGCCAGGAGCAGGAGCAGTGAGCTAGGCGCTTGCCCCTCCCTGCATGCCTACGGGAGCACGGCCCGGGCTCTCAGGTCCTCTAATTGAGATGGAGGGACGCCCTTGACGTGCAGCAGGCGGTGCAGGTGTTGTAGCAGCAGCACGGTGGGGGGCGCGGCGCCTCCGTGTGGACGCTCGCAGCGACCGCAGCGTAGCCAGATCAAACAAACTGCAGCAAAAAGTTATTTTCCTCACCGCCACTCCATTAAAAAAAGAAAAAGAAAAAAGAAAAGAAAATTTGAAGCACAACACTGACCTCATAAAGATGTTTTACAGAAGACTGAATGAAAAGAATTGGCCTCATGCTTTGAAGAATCTGTTTGCTGCACAGACTCTGGTGTAGCATCCTTTCATGTTGTAACATCAGCACATGATGCTTCTACTGGTACATTTACCAGCCTGATGTTACAACCTGATGGACATTTGTGCCATTTGAGCTTGAATTATATTCATCAAGACTTTATAATAAATGCAGATTTAGGAAGGCTTGAATCATGACATTTAAGGGGACATATTATATTTTTTCTGTACTGTATGTTCCTTCCTGTTTCTATTATATAGGAGTTTACGTTGAACGTTGTCAAAGTGTCAAAACTTGAGGTTGGTGCCTGTAGAAATACATCCAGTAAGACAGATCCTGAACTGCCCTGAAAGCTTTGTTTTGATTGGTCCTTCACTTCAGTACATCAATGTGTAACACGTGATTTTACCTGCCTGCACACCTGGTTGGACACACCCATCACGTGCGAGACTAGTGATGGAGGGTTTGGCCAGCCTCCGTTTCACAGTCTGTTGGTGCTGCCTGCTCAGGCCTGCTGTAGCCAATCAGAACAGAGCAGCTTTTTCTGGAGGGGGTCTTTAAAGGACCATACCACCTATTCTGCATGTTTGAGCCTAATATATTCAATTTTCATACATGTAACGTTACTGACAAGCATTTTCCAAAGCATACTACTGGAACGGTGAATTAAAAATGTTTTTCCTGCCTTCCAGACCTCCATTGGTTTCAGTTCATTCTGCTATTAAAATCAACTTGTTGATACTTGAAATGTTCTTGGGATAGGTAATCCATCATCACCAACAAGACGTGTATTCAGGTTTTTTTTGAAGTTATGTAATTTTAGTGTTTAAGCTCAATAAAAAGCGTGGAGTGAATGTATGCCTCCACCGGGGAATATAGTCCCAAAAGAAGACCTGCGTTTATGGAAAAATTTAAAGGACCGTGACTTCATAAGGCTGTGTAACTATTAGCAGGAGAAACATGGATTTTTAAGGTGGGTGTATCGCTTGAATATTTGATTTTGAAAGATTAAGAGATTTAGCAAAATATCAGGAAAGCTGAAATACAGTTTTATCCTTTGGGAAATGATTGTCAGTAATGTAACATGAATGAAAACTGAATATATTAGGCTCAAACATGCAAAATAGGTGGTATAGTCCTTTAAAAGAAGGTCCATAACATGGCCTGTTTTCACTCTGTGTGCACAGTGGTGCATCAAGAGAGAGCAGCAGTGGTTGAATGTGTGTTTTGAACGTGAAAGCATTACAAAAGTTTTCAAATAGATTCTAAATTAAAACAAGAACATGGAAATCTGTATAAAATCAGATTATACCTTTGATGAAAGAGCAAAATATCATGTCAGGCTGAGAAACAGGGATTTGAAAAACAGAAATATTGGCCGTGATTCACTTCCAGCTGGGTGGGTGGTAGTTTGATGTCTGGGCACGTTCCCTCCGGAGTTTTCTCCACTCTGCTTTATTTCTGTGTCTGGATGCAGAGAAGGTTCTGAAGGTGATCAGACTCGCTAATGTGAATGTCAAAACCAAACTGAAGACAACACAATACATATTTTTTCAACCATGGAGTCAGTATTTTTAAAAACATCCCCTCTTATAAAGGTGTTAATTGGAATCTGGAATAGAAAATGCACAGAAAATATTATGTGTGAAAGCTGACAGCTCTTATTGTCATGGCAACCTGCTACACTTTGGTGTAATTACCACAGTAATTAAGGCTTTTAACTTTTTTTCACGTCGAACAGCGAACAAAGTCTGAATGAGACCTGTAAGCAAAACAACACAACTGATGCTCTGTGTATTTGCATTTCACACACATTGAACCTCCAACCTTTCCTGTATGCCAGCGAGCAAGATCAGAGCTATATTTATACTTTGTCATATACTTTTTCATTTGTCGCCCTGATTTCAACCACAACACAGCTATGCAGATGACACAATTCTTTCCTTTCATTTTCTACACAATTCCAAACAACCTCAATGCAATAAAAATTATGTCTAAAAAAAAAATTATACAAAGAGATCTCACCATTCAAAACAAAAAATTACACTAAAATAACAAAAATATAACTCATAAAGGAAGTTAGTAACTGTAAGGAATGGCCATGTTAAATTTTCACCAATCAAAACGCCACAAAGAAAAATTTGGTGTAAATAATCTTAATCTTTCAGGCAAAATATTTGCTGTACAACGATTCATATAATATATAAAGTTAAAGGAAAGAGGCAAGTTTACTGTTTAAAAGAGACGCTGTTACGACTCCTCACCTTTATTGTTCTCACATTTCATTTGTACAGATTCTTTTAGCAGCACTCAATCCATCTTATACTTATTAATATAATTCAATAATATATAATTCTATCCAGTAAACTAGAGTTATTTAAAGCGCTTTATTTTAAAGTAACAGCTACGTGAGTGGGGCACTTGGGCCACAGTGTCCACGACCAATGGATGGGCCACGACCCACACTTTGAAACACTTACCATATATACTGGAGTATAAGCAGAGATTGTATTACCAAGTAAATTGGGGTCGGCTTATACATGAGAAATTCAAATTTGATCCCAGAGAAGGAAATTTCCAGGAAATACTACCATTACCACTACCCATGAAAATAGTTTAAATCATACCTTAGAATGAGATATTTCCTGACTAAACATCGTATCAGCGCATTTTGCAGCGGCCAGTAAGCTCTGTTGTGATTGGTCAAAGACAAAAAAATGGGCCAATCAGAGGTGACCTTCTAAAAGTGCTGTTTCATATACAGGTGTTGTGTCAAAAAGTGCATCCCTGCTGAGAAATGCATCCCTTCTCACGGAAGCGCGCACAGCAATAACGAAGCTATGGATATACCAGCAATTTATGCATATATAATGATCGACTGGCATGTCAGAAACAGTTTCCACCTGCTAATGTTAGCCAAATGTCCAAAATGTCTTTAAAAGCTCCCACATTTAGCGGATTTAGTCCAATCTGTCAGTGTCTGTCGATGTACGTAGTTAAAGCAAACGCTGTAAAATGCAGATTGCTATCACTAGACTGAGTAGAAATGTCATGTTAAATAGTGAGTCAGTGATCAGATTAATCAGTTTTATATTTATTTATTTGGGTTTTTTTTTGGTATTGAACGTTTGATTAGGGGCTACTTGATGTTTTGACAAAGGCATTGACAGAGGGGATGCATTTTACGGCACCTGCCGAAAAATGCATCCCCTCTGTCAATGCCTTTCTGAAGGNCAGAGGGGATGCATTTTACGGCACCTGCCGAAAAATGCATCCCCTCTGTCAATGCCTTTCTGAAGGTGATGAAACGTTAAAAACTTGCATGAGGCGGCTACTTTGATGTGACAGAGTGAGTTTGGATCACATAACTCTGCTCAGGCCTGAGAAACGAGGTGATGCAAATCTCATACTAATGATTAATAAATAAGAGTGGCGTGCTGAATCGCCGCTGCCCAATAGACGCAAAGGTGTTATATTATGTTATTATACTGCTCCAAGGACTGCCTTTATCATTCTTCGTAAGAGTTGTTCATGGAGTAATTAGTCATGTGGATTACATATGTGCTTAATTTTTGTGTTTATGTTGCAGGAAGCGTATCTGTTTACATAATTTATCGCGTCTCACATTGTTAGACTGTCATGGCCGAAACATCAAGTAGCCCCTAATCAAACGTTCAATACCAAAACAACTGGTATATCCATAGCTTCGTTACTGCTGTGCGCGCTCCCGTGAGAAGGGATGCATTTCTCGGCAGGGACGCGCTTTTTGGCACAACACCGGCATGGTACCGTTATTTGGTACTCTCATTCAACTTCATGTTTTGTGTTTTATTAGCAAGAAGCTAATAACAAGTAGAGCCTGGAAAAGTTCATGTCAGTTACAGTAATCAGCTGCTGAAATAAATATCATGTTTTCCGGTACATGGATTATTTTCAGAAAATCACAGGAATACTATGACAATACCCAGAAAAACAGGTAATCTGCTAAACTAATATACTGATGAAACAACATCAGGGGGTCGGCTTATATATGAGATCAGCTGATACTCCAGTATATACGGTATCCAGCAGATTGACCTCTAAAAGCTCCAATTTCTTAATAATCTAACCTCTTTAGTATCTCCAAAACAAGGTCAAAATTTTCTGAATGTGAGTCAATAAAATTTTTAAATGGCGGATGTGAACTTTTCTATTAGCAACAATTAATAATATTTTAATTCAGTTAACTGACTTGTTCATAATTGATGCAGTTCACTTTGCATGAAGAACTTCAAGGTTGAAGCAGATGATTTTCACTTAAATGAATGAAGGGTGAAAACCTCTTTCAGGTGCAGTGTAATAGCGGTATAAACACACACACACACACACACACACACTGCCTGGTCTGCCTCACAGCCAGCCATTGGCTNATAGCGGTATAAACACACACACACACACACACACACTGCCTGGTCTGCCTCACAGCCAGCCATTGGCTGAGAAATCTCGTCTCAGCTGCTGCGTCTCGGCCTCGCTGAGTGGTCGAAGAGGTGAGCGACAGGCACCGCCGTGGAAACCAAACCACTCCATCGCCTGCTTGAGGGCGGGCACTCCCATCTTCCTGGTTACCTAGCAACACAGACCTCCAATCAGATTTCAAGTACCTGCAGTCTGACTCAAAACTGTTTGACCAATGACATGATCAAGGTTTATAATTTGTGATCAGTCCCAGAGCAGCTATCTGTCTGGATGATCTATGTGGAGAACAGATGTTGTACATCGTGTAGCATCATGTAGCATCATGTAGCATCGTGTAGCATTGCGTAACATCGCATAGCATCGTGTTGCATCGTCTAACATTGTGTAGCATCATCTAACATTGTGTATCATCGTGTATCATCGCGTATCATCGTCTAACATCATCTAACATTGCATAGCATCGTGTAGCATCTTGTAGCATTGTGTAGCATTGTCTAACATTGTGTAGCATCATCTAACATTGCGTAGCATCTTGTAGCATTGTGTAGCATCATCTAGTATCGCGTAGCATTGTGTAGCATTGTGTAACACCATGTAGCATCGTGTAGCATCACTTAGCATCGTGTAGCATCGCACATCGTATAGCATCATCTAACATCGTGTATCATCGTGTATCATTGCGTATCATCGTCTAACATCATCTAACATTGCATAGCATCGTGTAGCATCTTGTAGCATTGTGTAGCATTGTCTAACATTGTGTAGCATCATCTAACATTGCGTAGCATCTTGTAGCATTGTGTAGCATCATCTAGTATCGCGTAGCATTGTGTAGCATTGTGTAACACCATGTAGCATCGTGTAGCATCACTTAGCATCGTGTAGCATCGCACATCGTATAGCATCATCTAACATCGTGTATCATCGTGTATCATTGCGTATCATCGTCTAACATCATCTAACATTGCATAGCATCGTGTAGCATCTTGTAGCATTGTGTAGCATTGTCTAACATTGTGTAGCATCATCTAACATTGCGTAGCATCTTGTAGCATTGTGTAGCATCATCTAGTATCGCGTAGCATTGTGTAGCATTGTGTAACACCATGTAGCATCGTGTAGCATCACTTAGCATCGTGTAGCATCGCACATCGTATAGCATCATCTAACATCGTGTATCATCGTGTATCATTGCGTATCATCGTCTAACATCATCTAACATTGCATAGCATCGTGTAGCATCTTGTAGCATTGTGTAGCATTGTGTAGCATTGTCTAACATTATGTAGCATCATCTAACATTGTGTAGCATCTTGTAGCATTGCGTAGCAATTGTGTAGCATCATCTAACATTGTGTAGCATCATTTAACATTGCGTAGCATCGCGTAGCATTGTGTAGCATCATCTAGTATCGTGTAGCATTGTGTAACATCATGTAGCATTGTCTAGCATCACTTAGCATCGTGTAGCATCACACAACATCGTATAGCATCATCTAACATCGTGTATCATCGTGTATCATCGTCTAACATCATCTAACTTGCATAGCATCGTGTAGCATTGCGTAGCATTGTGTAGCATCGTCTGACATTGTGTAGCATCATCTAACATTGTGTAGCATCATTTAATATTGCGTAGCATCATGTAGCATTGTGTAGCATCATCTAGTATCATGTAGCATTGTGTAACATCATGTAGCATTGTGTAGCATCACTTAGCATCGTGTAGCATCGCGCAACATCATATAGCATCATCTAACATCATGTATCATTGCGTATCATCGCGTATCATCATCTAACATTGTGTAGCATCATTTAACATTGCGTAGCATCTGTAGCATTGTGTAGCATCATCTAGTATCGTGTAGCATTGTGTAACATCATGTAGCATCGTGTAGCATCGCTTAGCACCGTGTAGCATTGTGTAACATTGTGTAGCAACGTGTTAGATTGTGTAACACTGTGTAGCATCATGTAACACTGCGTTACATTGTGTTACATCGCGTAGCACCATGTAGCATTGCGCAGCATCATGTAGCATCGCTTAGCATTGTGTAATTGTGCCTAAGTTCTGACCTCCATTGTTCCATGACTCTTAATGTTACAGGCTTTATGAAAATGTCTTATGATGCTCTGTGTTGGTCTTTACTGGAGGTGGAGAAACAGCAGATGGTTCGTTACTCACGGCGGCGTTGGGCTCGATGAGGCGCTGCTGCAGGACTCTGGCTTCCTGCCAACGACCGGACACACACAGACGCTCCAACTCACACAGCTCCCGGCCCAGCACGTTAGCCAGAGCACACACTCCTCCCACTGCACCTACACACACACACACACACACACACACACACACACATGCATGCATACACAGGGCACGATGAGTTACAGGATCAGTATATATAAGACAGGAAAAGAAACTGAAAATGTGGAGAGAAAATCAGTTACATTAGTTTTCATACCATGAAATAACAGAATTATCATATGTTCCTCATCATATGATCCATGTTCAAAACCAAACTATGACAGCAGAAGCTGAGTCTGACTTCAAGACAACGTGTGGAAAACCACATGTTGGTTCACATGATGTGAAGAAGACGTGCTGCCTTCACACGCTGAACAGGAGAATGGAGCTACATGCTGACAACGTACATGCACACGCTAACCTGAACACGTGTTAGCTAAGGTTGATGTGTTTCCACCTTTAACAGCATCCAATTGACTTCCAGCTGTTTATAACCAGGTGTTCCTCTCTGCATGTACACCAACAAACAGTATTTGTATTTGGTTCTGAACCAGATGTCGTGCTGTTGTGTTCACATCAGATGTGAACACGGCAGCGTTTCCGTCTGATCGACAGAAACCACCTCAAAAGTTTGGTCACACCTGAGCGTGGATACTGCTCAGACCTGACAAATGAACCGCAGCACGAGGGGAAACGTGTCTGAGTCACAGCTAAAATCACTTTCACACCTCAGCAGTTTAGTGCAGCTGAAAGTGACTGAGTCGGTGTGAAAATGACTTTAGATGGCTTCTTCATCTTAAAGGACCATACCACCCATTTTGCATGTTTGAGCTTAATATATTCAATTTTCATACATGTTATGTTACTGACAATCATTTCCCAAAGGATAAAACCGTATTTCAGCTTTCCTGATATTTTGCTAATAATTCTAAAAAAAACCCTGAATACACGTTTTGTTGGTGATGATGGATTACCTATCCCAAGAACGTTTACAGTATCAACAAGTTGATTTTAATAGCAGAATGAACTGAAACCAATGGAGGTCTGGAAGGCAGGAAAAACATTTTTAATTCACTGTTCCAGTAGTATGCTTTGGGAAATGATTGTCAGTAACATTACATGTATGAAAATAGAATATATTAGGCTCAAACATCAAAATGAGTGGTAGGTCCTTTAAGGTGTGTGAAAATGGTTTTGTTGGATTATAACATTTATGTGTGAATGTGTGATCATGTAATGTGTTACTTGGATACAGAAATGTTAATTTATGCTGATTTCAGCCTGATTATGCCGTTTAAATGACCTGGAAAATCACTTTATTACCGGACTCAGTATAAACTTTCAAACCATTTCAAGAAGTTTTTAAGATGTCGTGCGAGCAAACAGGTGAACAAAATAAACATGGCTGAAAACAGAAACCGAGAAAGCACGATCGTGTTGTGCTGTCATTTAGACAGAAATACATAATTCACCAGAACACACCACAAAACATCAGACTCTGGTTAGAGCAGAGAGTTTGCTTTTCTGGCGGATCACGTGACGTCTGCTTTTTATTTACAGAGTCAGTCTTTTTCTCCTTGCCAGCTGTCTGGCGATGAAGAACCCGTCGTGGCCTTGGAGGCGTTCAGGCTACTGATGGAGTTTCTGTCTGATTTCCACACAGACGCTGCTGAGTGATGGCTGAGCAGCATGCTGAGGGACAGCTCTCAGAGCTCATTCCACTTACATGCTTTGACTACGGCCTGCCCCCTCAGCATCGTTGGGGGGGTGGGGTGAGAGCATGAATTCAGACATCAAAATTCCAGCACATGTGTGCGCAACATGCACATATTATCATATCAATCACTCGTGTTCCTCCCACATTCTGCAGTTGCTTCATTAGCTGTGTCTCACACATACACACACACACACACACACACACGCATTATACTGATACCTATATTAGTATGTACATAAGATATATATATATACAGCACAAACTATACTGACTGACACATAGCCAATTACTCCCATATTTTATGGAGATGAGAACATGTCAGGGAGCAGAGATCAGAGAGGTGTGTGTGTGTGCATGTGTGTGTGTGTGTGTGTGTGTGTGTGTGTGTGTGTGTGTGTGTGTGTGTCAGGGTTGGCAGAAGAACATGACTCATTAGGTTCCTAAGCATCATACTGATCGTATCCCCTGACGTGTTATCTAATCCAAGGTTACAGTAGTGTGTACCTGGCTGACATACAAACTGCCGACACAGACGCATCATGTCACATCGCCATGGTGACAAAGATCTGATCTCGATCATCTGCTGCCAGATCAAATCATGATGCGTTGCATGTTCTTCTTCAGGATGAGAAGATTCCATTCACACTGCGCTGATTAAAACGCACCATCAAACTAAAACTTAGTTCTTACTTCCTGAAATGATAATTTGGACAGAAAGACGTCACATCAGCAGCATCTTCCTCGACCTGGTCACCATGACTACTGACATTTTGCCATCCAATTAGCTTTCAGTACAGACCAGAGGAGCGTTGTTGCTCTACACCATTTATGAGCTTCTGCTTACATCACACACAACAGCTCTCTCTCTCATTGGCTGCGAGCATGAAAGGTCAAAGTTCAACATGGCTGAGTATCTAAGCACTCGTGTTTCAAGAAACTGGACTCGTTTGGCTTTGAAAACATTGCATTCAAGTCAATGTCAACAGTGAACAAGCATTTCTCCTCTCAGAGTCTCATACACCTTAGGCCAGGTGACTTGTTGGGTCACATGGGAGTCATGAGAGTCGCTGGAGTCATTACGAGTCAACAGCACTATGTGAGAGTCGCTGGAGTCATTACAAGTCACACAACACTATGTGAGAGTCACTGGAGTCGTTATGAGTCACACAGCACTATGTGAGAGTCGCTGGAGTCGTTATGAGTCACACAGCACTATGTGAGAGTCGCTGGAGTCGTTACAAGACACAGCACTATGTGAGAGTCGCTGGAGTAGTTACGAGTCACACAGCACTATGTGAGAGTCACTGGAGTCGTTACGAGTCACACAGCACTATGTGACAGACGCTGGAGTCGTTACAAGTCACACAGCACTATGTGAGAGTCACTGGATTTGTTATGAGTCACACAACACTATGTGAGAGTCACTGGAGTCGTTACAAGTCACACAGCACTATGTGAGAGTCGTTGAGTTGACTTTCCAACAAGTCCAATTCTGATAATGATCAATTTTAACAAACTAACGCTCCTTTTACATGTTTCATGTCACGTGCCAAAAAATATACAAAATATCGAAATAAATATATTTCCACATCGACAAGAAAATGAGACTAGACAAGACAAGACAAGTAAAGACTAGACAAGATGAGACATGATACAACAGGACAAGACATGAAAAGACACAACAAGATGACAAGACAAGGGAACGACAAGAAAAGACACGACAAGATCTGATGCAGTATGATATGACTGTATCTCCAGTCAAATTGTTGATTTACTGTAGATTAAATAAATAAATCAGATAAATAATGTTTTTTTTTTTTAATTGTAANGTTGATTTACTGTAGATTAAATAAATAAATCAGATAAATAATGTTTTTTTTTTTTAATTGTAAATTCAGTTTGAGCTTTTTTTTTGTTTGGTGCCTCATGAGACTCAAAGCTCTGCTGATCTGTGGAGTTTGATGAGAATTCTCTGTGGGCTCATCAACATCAGTGACCTTTCACCTCTAATTCAATGTTATTATAAGAACATCTATTAAAAGAGTTTTGATCGAGCATACGTGTATTTTTACTTTTCTAAAACACACCAAACAGTCTGAATTTGGTCTTTTTCCGCGTCGGGACATGTGAGTGTCCAGCAGATCTTCCAACTAATTTGTGCGTTCATTGTTCGGTGACACACAATCCGTCCAGGAAGCTGCCAGATTTATCTGGACCGCGAGCGAAATCCGAAACAAGGACAGGATGCGACCCTGCCCCCCCCCCCCNTTTGGGGGGGGGGGGTTGACATCCAATAGCCTTGAGTTCCTCATGGACAATAGGTTGGCAGAACTCAGGTCATGTGACGTCTGCTTACATTTGGAACTGTGCAAAGCAAGTGCGGCGATGAAGGAATCTGTGCTAACGAGCACTTCCTGTTTGAGGCTTCTTACCAACGCAATAAGCAGCCATGAGGAAGCCAGCGGAGCCTGCCAACACCTGGAAATCCTGCCGCTCGGTTCTGTGAACAATCAGGCTAATCCGCGTGATCTGTGTTAAAAAAAAGAGAGAGAGAGAGAGNACTCCTCCCTGCTGTCAGGACTAATATCTTATTATACTTTAGTCCCTGGGGGTTGGGGGTTGGGGGGTTGTCACAAGAGTTGACGCAAAAATCCAACATCTCACAAGGCAAACAAATCGCTCAAACTGAGATGAGCATTGATTCTTCACAGGGATGATGATTTGGGGGGGTTCAACATGGAGGGGGAGGAGAGAGGGAAAACTTAGATAAATCCCATGTGAGGAAGAAAGAGGAAGCGACTTCAAAAGCGGAGGAGGACGGGCAAGACTCATGAATAATGGATGCGCTCGCTATTTTGGTTCGCCTCTTTTAATTCCTTTTTGTCAATCCGGATACGAAGCTCCAAATCCAAATAAACCTGAAATGTTCAAGCGCTCAAAGGTTTTCTCCCCCTCGGCTTGTCTGTTGTGTGAGGCTGGAAGTCCGCGGGGAAAAGCTGCCACCTCTGCTTTGCACTGATACGGGGGAGGAGCTATTTCTAACCACCAGCTGTCAATCAGCTTCTCCATATCAGTCATTTCAAACGCAGGACTGTAATTGATCAGTCAGTCAAATCGGGTGATTAGAGCTCCTGCTGGTCTGCTGAAATGCGGAGAAGCCAGCAGCAGAGGCTCTGCGGGGAGAAAAACACTCTCATTACCCAGAAACTCTCCATGTCTGTGTCACTTCTGTTACCAAGGCAAGAAAAAGTTACTGAACCCTGCTGGCTGCATCAAATGCAGTCTGATCTTCACCAGTACATCATAAGCAGCTAATAGCTAATACTTTACATCCTTCCTTCTGGGATTTCCTTCATGAAAACATCAAACACGCTCCTGTAAAATTTCTTCGTATATTTTGAATTCACTGTCCAGCGTCTGCAATATTGATCATTCCAAACTGTTCGCTAACTTTGTCTTCTTACTGCTTTAGACGGGAGGA
Organism: Lucifuga dentata; assembly: GCA_014773175.1. Lineage (NCBI taxonomy): Eukaryota > Metazoa > Chordata > Actinopteri > Ophidiiformes > Bythitidae > Lucifuga > Lucifuga dentata. Next base: position 5,052 of record VXCM01003699.1, on the reverse strand, counting down.
TATTTCAATATCTTAGCAAAATGTAACTATAGCATGTCATTTATAATAATTCTGGTATCATTTAAAAAATATATATATATAATAGCATTTCGTCATGTTATGGTATTACCAATATGTGTGATAATAAGATGAATTTTCACATCGTGAACTAAACAATCACGTCTGACTGGCTAACTGGCTAACAGCCAACATTTGAAACACAGCAAATTAGTTTCTACACCTGAAGCAGAAACATCATGAACACCATGAGGAAAAGAGCCAATCAGCTGATTTGATTTCAAAACAAACAGAAAGTGGCGTTGATAGCAGGAGCGGTAGCTAGCTGTATTTCCTGTGACAGAACAAGCTAACGGTGGAGAGAAATAGCAAAGCAGTGACTTCTTGTGACGTATGAACAGTGTTAGCTTAGCCGCTAACAGTGTGAGATGATGAAGATTATACAGCAGAATAATCCCTTTAAGCACTGCATCTTGCATTTTACTATTTCAATTACGTAGTGTGTAAAAAAGAAAAATTCCAGACTCAATATCACGTGATCAAACTGAAATTCTAAAAATGCATTGGAGCTGGCTCTGCTGGTAAAAACAACTGTCTCAAGTCCGCACTCCGCTAACAGTGTTAGCTTAGCCGCTAAGCTAACTTCAGGTGAGTCCTTGGCTTGTGGTGGATTTGGACTTCAGAGCGTATTTAATTGCAGCACCATAAAACCATAACCCGCCAAAGATCCCCTCTGATGACATCATCATTTTATTTATGTTTTATACACGACTGAAGACAACCTCGACTTAATTTAACTTATTGTTTACAGCATAAAATATTACACTTTAGCTATTTACACTTTTGTACTGAAGGGAAAAACTGCAGTCGCTCCACAGCATCATTATTGCGGAAATAAGTTATGATATTATTTTAAAGCTATATCAGCCACACCCACTTTTAACAGATAAAAGTAAAAATGACGCAGAAAAATGTACTCTAAATGATGCTAAGTCCAGTATTTAATGTGAACTTCAGCTTTAACAGGAAGTGCTGTGAGCGTGGAGGAAATATCTTTAAAACAATTAATCTTGTCATATTTATAGTGTTTTTCTGTGATAGCTGATGAAAGAAGGAGTCTGACCATCTCATATTTAAGGGTTTCAGACTATTTTCAAGCAGCGAGCGTGAGGAGGAAACTGCTGCTGCTCTCCGCGGGGAGAAATAACAGTAGGCGGTGTAATTATTTTGCTGAGAGAGGATAATTGCTCGGACTGAACAGACGGCTTGAATTTAGTCAGTGTGCACTCGTGAAAACCTTCGGTGATTCTCTCTAAAGTCACACCTCTGGCACATCCAGCAGACAGCTGCTTCCAGCGCAACAGCCTGTGTGTGTTTTGTGTGTGTGTGTGTGTAAGCGTGGGCTGCAGGGGTAAGATTAGAGGAGATGAAAGTTGAATGATCTCTGTGGATCTGATGCAGCAGCAAACATCTTGACTACATAACATTTAAAAAAAAAAAAAAAAAAAAANTTTTTTTTTTTTTTTTTGTGAGCTCAGAGGACTAATGCTGCGTTCCAGACAGACTCGGAACTCGAAATTTTCTGAACTCCTACTTGGAACAATGTGTTGGAACGGCACTTGAAGTCGGAGCTCCAAAAGCTCCGACAAAATCCATCTCTTCAGCGTTTAAAATCACAATCTCTTCTACGGAGAAAACAGAAATAAAATTGCAGAAGCAAAACTGCTAATGTTACTATTCTGCTTTTGTGTTATGATGCCGTCTTTTTCATAGAGTGGGAGTTTGTGTTCAAAGTCTCAAAACTTGAGTGTGTAGAAAATCCAGTAAGACAAACCAGCATGTAACACCTTCATCCCTGTTTGTTACCCCAGGCCTGATGCAGCCAGCCAATCAGATGCAGCTGTGTTTTTTTTTTTTTTTTTTTTTTTTTTTTTTTTTTTTGTTTTTTGTTTCTTGGACAGGGCCTTAAAGAGACAGTTCCTAAATGGCCTGTTTTCAACCAGTGTGCACAGTGACGCTGCAGCTAAAGTGACTCAGTGTGTTTTTTTGCACATTAAAGCATCACAAAGACTTCAAAATAGATGCTAAATGGAAAAAAAAAGAACAAGGACATCTGGATATGTCCACATTAAGTCTTAAAACAGAAACAGATGTAGATTTACATCATAACTTTTAACCGCGTGATCGACTTTGCATAGAATTTTAGCCACACACACACATCCAATTTACCAGCAATATGAACAGCACATGAATTATTTAAACTTATGAAAATGTATTTACACTTTAATCCACAAACCATGAAAGTATTGAAGTACTGATTACAGCTTGTTGCCTGGTTGCTTCATGAACTTTCTAACAGCATGACCTTATTACAACTATTAGCGCTTTTCTACCAAATTAGTTTAGAGCTTTGAGCCACCTATAGGAAGTAAAATTTGACTTTTCGGTCAAAATGCCCATAAAGACCTCAAAAAGTTTCCTAACTTCTTGCAAAAATTCCTACAGGGGAAAAGTTACATGCAGCTTTAGGTGAGGCTGCACATGGATCAATGTGTAGCAGGCGGGTTAGCATTGTTAGCATGTAGTTAGCCTGCCAGTCAGTTTGAAAAGTAAAGAGAGAAAGCAGCTCAAACAATCACATGCACTTTACTAAAAAAGTCAGCTGGAGTCACGCAGGAGTCTGACTCCATCAGGAACTTTACTAGAAACACAAACCCGAGGCCGTCATCGCAAACAATGTGAGGACTTTCAGAAAGACATCGCCTCCTACAGTAGGAGACGGCTGATGGGGAAAATGACTGTCTGCTGCTCATATTGTGAAAAATCTTTCTGTAAGTAAGTTTGTCTTTTTTCAGATCGACCGCTGTTTTGTGTGTTTGGCCTCTTTACGCCTACAATTGAGAAGAGCCACCCTGCGCCTGAACTCCACCCACACGCCTGTTTCCCAGTGAATGGACAGACGTGTTAGTTCCCAAATCAGAAATGTGTCTACAGACGCTTCCCACACAGTCAAAAAGCTACTAACAGCTTGACAAGAGAAAAGTGTCCTTTTGCTGCAGGAGAAATCTGGTTTCAGGTTCTTGCATGACAGCAGCAACTTCTACGCTAATGAGATTATTATCTCCATCTTATTCGTATTTTTTGCTGCATCACTTCTGGATTCACTTCATGTTAAATGTTAAAGGACCATACCACTATTTTGCATGTTTGAGCCTAAGATATTCAATTTTCATACACATAACGTTACTGACAGTCATTTCCCAAAGCATACTACTGGAACGGTGAATTAAAAATGTTTTTCCTACCTTCCAGACCTCCATTGGTTTCAGTTCATTCTGCTATTAAAATCAACTTGTTGATACTGTAAACGTTCTTGGGATAGGTAATCCATCATCACCAACAAGACGTGTATTCAGGTTTTTTTAGAAGTTATGTAATTTTAGTGTTTAAGCTCAATAAAAAGCGTGGAGTGAATGTATGCCTCCACCGGGGAATATAGTCCCAAAAGAAGACCTGCGTTTATGGAAAAATTTAAAGGACCGTGACTTCATAAGGCTGTGTAACTATTAGCAGGAGAAACATGGATTTTTAAGGTGGGTGTATCACTTGAATATTTGATTTTGAAAGATTAAGAGATTTTGCAAAATATCAGGAAAGCTGAAATACGGTTTTATCCTTTGGGAAATGATTGTCAGTAACATAACATGTATGAAAGTTAGGATTAGGATAGAACATGTATGAATATGAGGCTCAAACATGCAAAATGGATGGTATGGTCCTTTAAGATTTTTTAATGATTTATTTATTTATTTAACAATGTGAGATATCTCAAATCTCAAGGACATAAAAAAGTCCAAAACTTGTTTCCATCATGGTTCTTGATCTGTATTGAGTCATGACGTTCCTATGTTCCCCAGCTCTTTATAGCACAATAGAGCACATAATGGTTCAGGGTTATTCTGTTAATTTAATGTGTGTAAACAGAATATTGAACCGGGGAACATAGGACACTGGGAACATAGAAACGCTCCCGCCAGGTGGCTNACAGAATATTGAACCGGGGAACATAGGACACTGGGAACATAGAAACGCTCCCGCCAGGTGGCTAGGTAGTGCTATCAGATAAAATAAACACCCAAGTTATCAACAATAAGAGCAGACCTGAAGAAATACAGTAGATTTACAGTACACAAATTACAAATTACAGTACACAAATTACAAGTAGCTTGGCATCATCCTTGATCATGAGCTCAAATGGGACCTGTGGACTGACCTTTTGAGCACAAAGACTCAGAAAAAGATGTACTTTTTAAAGAAACTTAATTTTCCATGTCCATAATAAAATGCTTCACATGTTTTACTGTGCTTTTATTGAAAGAGTTTTAACTTTCTGCATTAACTGTTGGTTGAAATGCTACTGAAGCACAGAAAAAGACTGTCAGGAAAATGGTAACAACAGCCAGCAAACTGTTAGAAGTGACATTACCAAGCATGAAACTTATCTACAGAGACAGGTTAATGAATAAGGCAAACAACTTCCTGGGTGACAGCAGGAACCCTTACCTCTTCCTTTAAACTGCTACCATCTGGGCGACGATACTGTCCTCCTCTTTCCACAGATAACAGGTCTAAGTTCTCATCTGTTCCCCAAGCCATTAAGCTTCTGAACGGGTAATGCACTTATGGCTTTCCAGCTGGTTTGCACTACCTTATGTACTGTATGTGTTTTTAGTTGTAAGGTGTATTTTAGTGTATCTTAGTGTAAGGTGTATTTTAGTGTCTTTTAGTGTAAGGTGTATTTTAGTGT